>JANRGW010032215.1:0-58686 GCA_024733675.1 Psilopsiagon aymara | reverse complement strand
GTTATTGTCTTGAAGCCCTGGGAAGAGTTCCTATAATCACTATGATCACAACTTAGTCTGGAAAGACACAGTTGCCTTTCTACTTAAGATAAATCAGAACACAACAAAATTGGTGTGATTTATGTCAGTTTCCAGAGGATCAGGGCTAGCTGCAGGGGTTATCTTGATTTTGATCTGTTGCGATTTTTTCAAAACAGAGCAGGAAGAAACTCTTCCATAGCAACTACAGTTTTTCCTATACAGCCATTATGAAAAAGCCACATTAAATTTTCAGAGTAGCAGTGAAGATAACATTGTGCCCGTCTCTGATGCTTTGGAGGCTATCAGCTTTGAAAGGAAGCATATGCCATTTTAAAGTTCCAATGACTGTGTCCAACTATGCCTCTTTGATATACTAGGTCTTCTGTCTATCCACTGATTTTGTGAGGGTGGGGGAGGAAACCCACTGTGAAATGATTCAGGATGGTAAGTATAAAAGAGTAAGATATTTCCCCCTGCATTCTCAGTTCTCCCTCTTCTCTAAAAGATTTCAGAACTCATTCTCTCTGTGGAGATTTACACCTGAATGAAGCATCACTTGTGCTATGGTGTTCTCATAGAAAGTACTTTACATCTACTTAGTACAGATTTTTCTTTTTATTAATCTAAGATAGAAGTTAATTTATTTGCTTTGAAAGGCACCTAAGTATGATGAGGTTTAGGGAAATTCTATGCTGTGAAAGATTTGTGCTGTAAATTAAATCTTTATATTTAGCTATGAATTAAATCCTTATTAACTGGCTTGCCTAGTGTCTTTGTGGCACAAAGGGGCAGGACATCTTATTATGGTACAAATGATAAAACAAAACAGCATGTCTTCTTAATATTACCCAGTGAAATAATTCCATCACATACCATGCTATCAATATTTGAGACTGCCTAAGATATAAATGATACTGGCCATATATGTAATTGTAAAGTACATGTGATGTCAGATTAGTTAACACAAAATAACTGAAGAAAACTGGTTTATTATTGCAGTAGAGGTGGAAGTGATGAAGTAGCTCAAATGCAATGTTTATCATACCGTACACATTAAAAGTTATGATTGTGCAGGAACATTTCTCAGTTAAATGGCATGTGTCAGAGAAAACACTGCACCAAACAACAAAGAAAGGAATACATTTTGTTCCATCATCCTTTTTGCCTTTTTTTTTCTTCTTTTGAACTAGATTCCTGTGTAGCCCAGAGGATACTTTATTTATGTCCCTGCAGTTCAGGGCCTAGAAACCAATTCATCATGTTCCTGCCTTGCCTCATCTGCTGTAAATGAATGACCCTCCTGCACCTTTCTGAAGTCTGTTTGCCATTATGTAGATTAATGCTATAAATACGCATATGTGTGTACATGTGTGTGTGAAAAAAGCACATTTATGGAGTACATTGTGTTCTGTTCCACAGCCACCTCCATCCCAGCTCTGTAAGTTAACATTCAGTAAATACAAATGACTGTCCAATACCACAATGAAATGTTGTGTCTGTGTTCTATGAAGAGTTATATCAATTTTTTACTTAAATGATATAAAACAGACATTAGCTTACCCTATTGCATGCAATAATTCAAATAAAATTATAGCTTCATGTTACGCACGTATACCCACCGTTGCCACACATGGTGAGGTTAGAAAGTCTGAAATAAAAAAAATAGCAGATGTGGACTGCTTTGGATCTCTTCTTTGATGATTTGCATCGGAAGCAAATTCTGTACAGTTCCAAGTCTTTGTATTTTACAGTTGAATGTCTTTTATTGATAGGCATATAAAAAAAAAAGCCAACACCCCCCAAAAATGAAGGTTTTGAACAGGGCAGACAGAAAGACTGTGAATGAAATTCTGCAGAAAATAATTTTTACAGTTTAATTAATATTGAGGGAGAGTTTAATCACTTCTTGCAGGTTTAATCATAAGATCTTTACTGCAAGCACAGGAAAAATTGGACTAGCACAAATAACCTCTCTGGCCTGAGTGGAATAAGACAAGCTTTTAAGTATTTAACATGAGATTGAACATTTCCAAATATGTTTTATTTATTGGCTGGTGAGCAGTACACTCCTCTTTTCAACACAAACAAGCAAATGGGTAAATTCCTGATGGTCTTCAATGTCTTAACAATTTAAAGAAAAGAAAAAAGACCAAGCGCCAACAAAAGAAAAACTCCAAAGAGGCCGTTTCTTTAAACTTTTGGCCTTTGAAGTTTTTCTCATCCCTGTTTACAACACAATTATTAAGGTTTGACTCTGTAGATATTTTCCAATTCCATAGGTGTTTTCCATACCCAGTTGAAGTAATTTGATGAATAAAAAGCTGTCAGAAACTAATGAATTTATAGAAAAGAATGGCACAGCATGTTGATTGAATTGAGCTAAAGAAATTAAATAAGAAGCCCTTAGCTATTTCAGCTGCTTATGTCTAATCTAGAAATTCCGTTCTTTGCTATCAGTTTTGATAAGCAGCCTTCCTCACTGATGAGACTATAAGATGATAGTGTCATTCAATAACTCTCACACCCTTTCCTGCTACTTGTCCAGTGCAGGAAACTAAGGGTTTTCTTGTCGTGTGGACACAGAGGAAATATCCAGCAACCAAATACTGACCCTTGCATGCAAACAGGTCCATATCCTCTTTCCTCCTGACAACTTCCTTCCTGCCTGCTAGGAACAAATCTACTCTTCATTTTTCCGGAGTTCTTTATACAGGCCACTCAGAAAGCCCTTGGGTTGGGACAAACATTTTATTAATGTAAACTTCGTCTATCAGCTGGATACTTAGGGCAGCCAGGCCCAAATTTACAGTAGAGAATTGTTTGCTTCTTTTAACTATAGTGTTGCTGCAGCTGAGTCACTAAATGCCCTGTGCCAGGGACTAACATAAAGAGTTTACTGAGTTGTATGGTTTTAGCTTAACAAATAAATATTTTCATTTCTGACATGTTGCGAAGGCTAAACTTAGGTAAGATGAATCTTACTGAATCTTTCCATAGCATTTCTCTGCATTAACAAGAAAGTGAAAGACATTTTCTGGACATGAAGAATGGAGGTTTTATCTCTGTCTGACTTCACTAAAGATAGTCACTAAGACATAAACTCTCTCTTGAATGACGTTGCTGATCAAATAACAAGCAACAAAACAGGCAACAAATAGCTGACAGCTGGTAACAGAGAACCAGTTCTGTAGGGCTGTAACTTTTTTTTCTGGGATCATGTACGTCATTTATTCTTTGAAATCTTGATTTCAGAATGTAAAAGGAAAGCCCAGGCCATGCTCTGTCTTATTCCTGTTGTTCAGTTACCTGGGAAACATTCTGTGGAGCTACCCAGACTTGTTGTTCTGTGCTGTTGGAAGAACTTCAGAAGTCAGTCATTAAGATCTCAAGAAATTCTCCATCAGGCAGTTCATTAGCACTTTTTGTGCCAGTGACCAAGCTACTTTTTGCTCTTTTCACTCTAAAGTTAGTTCATTTACACATAACTTCAGAATTGTTCATTATTGTTCATTGTTACACTACAACATGCTGTATTGCTATATCCCCATCAGAAAGCATCTTTTAGTGGAATCTCTACACTTCTATGCCTGTGTTCATCTCATCAGAAGATCGTGGAATCCTAGAATGGCTTGGGTTGGAAGTGGCCATCAAAGATGGGGCCAACTTCTGACATATTCCCATTTACAAATTAAGAGTAACTAAGCAGTAGTCAACAGAGTTACAAACTTCTGTGTATGGTGAGAATTGGGCCCCTTCTCACATGAGAAAACAGATAGCAGGATTCCACATTGTGCTGCAGCATTGCAATGTACTGCAGAGTAGATGTGAGCAGTCTCTACCACAAGGAATTTCTGCAGTGTGCCCTGAAGTCTCCGAGAATATGTCCTCTATTTGAGTCTAAAACCACAAATGTCATGGTTTAAACCCAGCCAGCAACTCAGAACCACCGTTACAGCTGGACCCAGGACAACCAGTCTGAAAGAAACTCATATCGTCACCAATAAATATCACAGGAGTCATGGTGGGTGAATGGAGAGGAATCAAAGGAGAGAGAAGGAGCAAAAGAGATACAGAAATGCTATATACAAAAATGAAGGCCATTGATTCATATTGAAAGTTGTCACTACTATATTAGAAATCTGAATGCTATGCAACATAGATGATTAAAATAATACAAATGACTATATTTTAAGTTATTATAATTGTTAGAAACATTTCATTCAGTTGGATTTGACAAGCATTTACAATGATTTTAATTACATTATTTAGATTAATCCTACTTCCTCTTCTAAAAATATTTGCAAATGTAACCTTAATATGGTCTCCATTTTAAAGTATAGCAGAAAACTTTTATAAGCTTACCCTTTTGGTACTCACTGTCAATGTCTTCTGTAGTTTAATCTAAATTTAAAATACTGAATTTAAATTCTATATTGAGTTATGACCAAATAATCAGATAAAAAAAAACAGATGGCAAATTGGTATTAGAAATGAAACTGCAAAAGTATTTTATTTCAGTTGCTTCAGTATCAATTATTATTACTGTCTCAGTAGTCTCAGAAATTTTGAAGTTAACCATATAAGTAGTTTTATACAGTGGAGTTATCCTGAGAAAGGATTATTTGCATATACTTTTATTTTTACAAATGTTTAATTCTGCAGGTACCTGACAACTAGATACTTCAAATGGTTTCTGTTCTTGCATCTACATACCTGTACCAATAACAGATGGACTGTATTAGGAACACATAAAACCTGATTTTTCATAAAGAGGCAAGCATTCAACTGCTCTACTTTTCACAGAAAGTGAACAAGCAGTGGTCAGTCATGTCCTGGAGTGCACGAGCAGGCACCCCAGGGCTGGGGTCTCCTGCCCCACTGTGTCCACACCCTGTGGCACAGAGCCCATGGGCGAGGGCGTAGCCACCCTGGGTTGGCTCATGGTTCTCTATCTCTTACCACTCCCTGACACTTTCAAAATAAGTGGTTCAGCTTGAGAGTGGAGTCAGAGTTTGAAAAACAATGTAATTTAGTGAGTGAGACCATTCAGCAGAACCAGAATATTGCAAACTTGAAAAGCAGTATGCTTGTCTGATAGGCTAGGGAAACCACTACCAGAAGAAACTGTTGGATTAAAAAAAGAGAAGGCATTTGTACAGACAATAAGAACAAATGGCTGCATAATTAAAAACAAAACAAAACAGAAAAACAAACAAACAAACAAAAATACAGCATTTTACGCAATTCTTCAGGGTTTAAAACAGTTTCTGTACAGGATCTCAAGTCCTCCACCTGTATAAAGCTCTTCTTTCTTATGACAGATAAAACAGTGCAAATAGCTTCTCAGACCAAACAGGCTCCAAGTCTGAGCTGGTTTAGCAACTACTGTGCCTAATGTTTTCTGCTAGTTGCTTTCCTAACAAGAACATAATGAAGACTAAATTGCTTTTTCAGTTATGGCTGAATAATTTGAAGTAACCTCCCAAGTTAAAACACTACCCTTACATCAGGTTAACCTGCATTCCTTAGCACGACAGCTATGGTGTCAAATTCCGTGCCATGTACGCTAGTATTACAAGTAAAGTAATTCTAATAATTCATGGTAGAATTATTGTTGAACCTGAGAGCTTAGATTGCATCTGGAGATGTTTTCTAGGATCAAATTTTCCTGAAGCTAAAGGAAATCTGTCTTGTTCCTTTCATTTATATAAAAGTTGTGGGAAACAGACTTTCTCTTGAATTCTGATACAGAATGAAGGCAAGTAGCATTTTTAAGCATTGGATTATCTCATTCAGCCTCATTCTTTAAGCAACATAGCAAGTAGTCTGGATTTTGAAAGCTCTAAAATGAGAATAAAAAGAAACAATTTCTGAAGTGTCAAGTTCTTATTTCAAACATGCTCACATATCTACAAAGAAGTTCAGAATGAACACCCTGTATCAACATCTTCTTAAAGAGACTGAGATGAATTCATGTTTGCAAGCTATATTGGCCACTGAGAGAAGACATAACAGCTCCTCCCTTCTTCCTGTGTTTAATTGTACACTGAGTGACTCACAAATTACTGTGTTCTAAGTAACAAACTAGACAATTACAACTGAAAAACAGACTAAGGGCATGTCTACCTAGGTATCACAGAGACAAGTTCTGCTAATCATCATATTGCAAGTATCAGGGATGAAATCCTGACGCTGCTGAAACCAGTGAAAACATTTTCATCAGTAGGGCTAGGTTTTCTCTTGAGTTCTTTATGCATTACACTTATGTGGATCTTACCAAAAAACAGGCTGGCCACATTTAAATTGTGGGAGTTTTTTTGTCGTTTTTCTTCAAAATACATAGAATACATTAACAAAAGCCATGTGGCTAAACTTTAAAACTAATTAACGCTTCTTATGCAAGTTGGATTGCCCTCCAAAATATTCCTCTGAAATCATAAAAAAAAAAGGCTCCAAAAAAAGCAATACTTCTCATATATTACTTAATAGTATTTAATTTTTTTCTACATGTTTTTCGTTTTCTAATCACTTAGTGTTCTTTGTGCTACTATTGTTACTGATGATTTGTAACTTTTTGCAACTGCCAAAATACTGGCCACAGCCAGACCTGTTGGAATTAAAATTATGGAATCAAAATTACTTTTTGTTTAAAAGGAATCTAATATGTTAATATTTTTGCAGTTATATCTGTTCAGCAAAAGCTTCCTAATTTTTTTCTTCTGCTTGTGTAAGCCACAAAATGAAAACCATTTCAGAGAGAATTCAGACTGACATTTGTTTGTCTTTTTCAAACAGCAATAGTAACAAACAAGCAAACAAAAAAAAAAAAAAAATCACCCTCTTACCCAAATATGTGTATAAACCAAATTATCAAGTAATGAAATTTTTGTAATTTTTATGGTGAGACAGTATATATAAAGTGTAATTTATGAACAGAGACACAGCTATTTAAATAGACTGTCTTGTCTCTGAGTCAGACTGATAGGAAGATAGGTACTTAATTATTGCCAAGGGCATTTTTCATTGTATATCTACAAAGGGAAAAGTGCAATGCAATATAACCTTTAACATTAGCTTTTTTTCTAGAACAGAATTGTGTCATTAATTGACCTGTAATTCCACCTACTCTTTCAGTTGCATATAATAATCTTCAATTTGTGTTTAAATTATTATTGTATTTAAATGGCTGTTGACTTTCACCATTGAGGCGGTGGCATTTTAGCATTAGATTAGAGATTTCCAAACAGAATGCAATGTTCATATGCATTGTATGCATGTATATGTATCATTGCTTATTACTATCACTTTACCACTTATGTACATTAATAGCAGATAATATTTGTGTTGTGGTTGTGCCTGGAGGAATCAGTCAGATGAAGGCAACAGTAAAATAATATAGATAGTAAGTATATAGCTGTTACTCAAAGTGAAACTCTGATAACATTCAGAAATATATTGTTTTCATGATACCTTTATGCACTTTATGACAGGAAAAGAACAGAATTAACATATATTTTGCTATTTTTAAAGTAAAGTGCTTCAGTGGATAAAATAGAGATGTAATTATCTCTTCTGACAAGTTTAAGAGTATGTTCACAATTGTCAAAAGGCAACATACTTTGGGATTTAGTGGTGTTCAGGAGAAAACCTGTGATTTTTTTGAAGTAGGCTTTATTTGTGCTCAAGGTTTAAAAAAAAATAAAAACCAACCAACAAAAAAAAGAATAAGCTCCATTTCTTAATTTAAACTTAAAACTGCACCTACAAGTTCACTAAATCTTAATGTTACATAAATATCATTCAATGGAAGAAGATAGATGACAGATTCTTTTCTGCAGTCTGTATTATGTTGTAATTCTAACTGTTATTATGTTCTTTGAAAACAAAATTGTAAGTCAAGTTTCATACAAGGATGAATCCATACATAAGTATAAATACCACTAAAACAAAATTGCCTTTGCAATTTTGTGTTTCAAAGCTTCCCTAGAACTGAAGATTGACAAGTCACAATTTCATTTTGTCTTTCTGATTCTGTTATTGTTGTTGGTTTTAATATATTTTGCATTGACATACACCCCAGCGTAGGAGAGTACATTTACTGAAGTTTGCTGTCTTTCTATATGATCAATCACAGTTGTCATCAGAACTCTACCTTGACCTACATATTGTCTACACATTTTGAAAATATAATCTCTTAATTCAGATTCATTATTTAATCTTAAATAATTTCCTCTTTCTGTCCTTCTTGACATCCATACTTGTCTCACGCATCAATAGAGAACTCTTTAACATTTCACTTACTCTGGCTACCTCGCTAATCTTAATCCATCTGCAGAATGCCACATTACTTTGTATTTGGCTAAAAGCTTTCTTGTTTTCAAGGATTTTCAAGCTTCAGTGCCTCTCTCCTTTTATCCACTGCAGATGCCCAAGACTGTTACTGTACTCCTGCAGTTCTTTCCCAAGGATTTGTTTTTCTTAATACAAATTTAAGAAATTGGCCATGTGATAAAGACAGACTGAATAGAAGCTGGAAATAAATTGTGTAAAGAAATTATTTACTTAGCTAATAGCAGAAGACTCTTACACTGAATAAAATGATTTTCTTTTTCCTCTTCTTTGAAATTTCATCTTCAGTTGGCTATATTTCTTGGGTATGAAAAATGATATTAACACAGCCAACGAGTTCTAAGAAATGCTGAGGTTTATAAATGCAATCATACCTTACAATCTCTTAAAAGAAACCCAAAACTATTTAGTTGTGAAGGTAGCTATTTTTATACTTCTAGAAGCTCATTTTGCTCCTTATTATTCAAGTATCAGTGATCAAGCATGTCAGTGGTGGGACTTCCCAATTCCATCTCTTATTTTTTATGTTTAAAAAAAATTGAGAACCAAAAAATACATATCTTATATCCACATCATCACATAACATTATTCCTGTACTTTGTACTTTGAGTGGGACCATCAATACGAAGAGGTCTGTCTGTACCAGCATAAAAAGACATCTCTCACAGAATGATGGAGGTATTAAGCATGAGCATTTATGTGTAAGAAAGAAAAAATTGCCCAATTCTGCCCTGAAAAGGAACCATTTCTTTTACTAGGTGCATTAATCTGATTTCTTTAAAAAAATATATCCCCATTTTTAGGGAAAAGGGAAGAAAATTGTTTATAATACTAAAATATGTACAATAAATGCAAGAATTTTTAATTCAGCTTAGTGGAATTTTATAAATGTTAATTTCTGCATTGGTTTGGTTTCTAATGATCTTGAACTGAAAGAAAATGTAGTTCTGAACTGCAGTGATAAAAACTTGATTTCTGGCACACATGCAAAACTGTTTATTTTTATGGATGACATAATTACACTGAACACCCACAAGCAATGAGGATATATTTCAATATATTCTCTGTGCTGCTTAGGTCATGAAGTCAATCATAAACATTAACTGAAACAAAACATTCCTTGGGTAAATCAAAGGAAACACCACTGAAATAACATAAGCAGCAGAAGAAAGCTTGGAGTCTTTCCACACTAATGTCTGATTATACTGAACAATATCAAGAACTCAATAGAGCACTTGTCTACCTAGTGCTTCGGGCCAATTTTCTTCTCTCAAAAATCGTAACTGGAATTATTAATATTTTAGAAAATTCAGCACTTTATAGGATCAAGTCCTTTATTCATTGCAGAGTTTAGAGAGCTTTTAGAGAGTATCGGAGATGACAGAAAATTCCATACAGTCCTTAATAGCAGAGCATTATATACTGATACAACACACTGAAGTGCCGGAAAAGAACAGCAGACCTATAAGGCACATTATGAATGCTACAGGGTTTGAAGGTATGCTGTTAGTAGCTGTGCAGAAAATGGTACTGGCATCATATTGTTTATGACCAGTTATGGAAGCTGGAATCAAAGATAGGTATAGCCTGTCATCTTTTCTGTTCATCTGGCATGCTATTTTTATCTCTTAAACAGGTATAATCAGATTTAAAGTATGATTTTCAATTGGTTGGCCTCTTATCAGGATCAGTTTTGCACAGAGAGCATTGTTGTACTTTCTGGCAGTGAGAGGAGATGGTTTGGAATCTCAAAGGATATGATTAACTTTCACTGCTAGTGGCATGGACCACCTTTGTATAACCTATTATAAGATTCATAGAAGAGAAGTTGTAGAAGCCCCAAAGGTGACAAATTCATCCATCCATCCATGCAGTTCCTGCTAATTTGGTGGTATGAATACAGGGGAACCTCATCAGTGTGAGGAGATCTGCACTTCCATCTGTCACTTAATTCCCAGCTGTTAAGACATCTTATTCACAAGAAGCATAAGCTCTGGAAAGAATCTAACCCACCAATTACATTTGTTTTAGTTTTTGATGAAAATGCCCGCAACTGGCTAAACAGCCTGATGCCAGCCATTCATGAGTGACCACTAGTCTACCTGTCAAGACAAGTAGGGGTAGCCTGCAGTACCATTACAGAAACCCAAGAAAAATTCTGTGTTCTTAAACATGTAAGTGAATATGGATTGTGGAAATGTTTATGGATGTAGGGATGAATGCAGTCAGAAATAACCTATGCGTGCTCACCCTTCACATCAGCATCCTTCTGAAGGGGTTTGTAAATCACCAGGAGGATTCTTAGAAGAACCATACTTCCAGACATGAGATTTATTACCCAGTAGAATTCTTCTATATGCAAAGTTTTCTTTCACCTACAGTCCCTCTCAAGACATCTGACGAAGGAATGACCATTTTTATCTGCTATAAGCATTTTAAAGGAATGAAAGAGAAAAACTGTATCAGTGGAAAATTGCTATAATGTCCCTGTAGCTTTTTAAAGGGTAATATTTGGAAAAAAAAAAAAAAAAAAAAAAAAAAAAAAAAGCAATTTTTGATTTACATGTTTTTCTGGATAACTTGCATCATCCAGAGAGATCTGAATTAATCTGGTCTCTTACACTATGATAGGAGATGCAACTTATTTTTGCTAATTCTCCTAAACCCACAAATCTAAAATAACTGCTGCTGGAAAGTGACCTACTCTGTCAGCTTTGTTGGGCTGCCAGTGAGGCAGCTGCTACCTTTTAAGCCATCATGCAGTGCTACTATAAGGCAAGTGTAACAGTTTCAAAGAGAGTCTGGGGCCACGCAAGTTCAAGCTTCAGAAATCAACTGCATAGACAATTTCGTCTGAGCCTTCTGAGGGTGCATAGAGGCACGGTGGTTCAAAAGATGCTGAGAACTGAACTCTTTAGAACTGATTTTTGTGTAGTCACTACTTACTCTTTCTCAGTGAAAGTCATTGCTTGTTGGTACACACATGGGCAAGTACATAACAATGAGATTGACTCAAATGGACAGAGAAATAGATGATTGTCCTAAGTTAAAATATGGTGTTCAAGATTTCAGTTTCTAGAATAAATAAATAATCTCATTAATGTCTAGAACTATATATGAATTGATGACCAATAAAATCTTAAGATTTTAAATACAGCAAGTAAACTTTTCATAGCAACACTAAAGTATATGTCACACCTGAACTAACATAATGGAGCTATTAAATTAATGAGTCATGTACTGAGAAAGATGTACATCAAAGGCTAACACACTTTCTGATATGTAAGTATGCATTAGTGTGTTACTTTAGATGCTCTGACACATGGAAAGACATAATCTGTACCAACAATATTTACTTGTAACATACACATCTCTGGACATGGAAAGATTGACACCTACATAACTATCTGGTTCAGGTTCAAAGATGATATAAATGATAAAGAAACTTAATCACCAGGGAGTCAGTCTAAATATTTGAATGACAATAAAAGTTACTCCAGCTTTCATGACTAAATGAGAAGAGGGATGGAGTTGTGTTAGGAGAAGAAACTAACAGGAAGAGTATAAAGACAAATAAAGCTGCCAACTCTATCTTATTGTGTTTCTTATTCTTTATTTTACTAGACTATCCTTTACTATTCATCCTTCTTGTTGCATGACATCCAAGCTATGTTAGTTATCACTCACTTTCATTGATTTATTGGTGAGCTAATTTCAGCACTACTTTCATTTTCTCTGTATAAAGCCAGAGATGCTTTGTAACATACAGAACTGGTGTCTGATCCTCAAATTTATTTATGAAAACAGTTACAAAAGTCTTGACACTTACAGATGAGTTTATTTTCGCTAAGATCATGAGTTAACAAGATCCAAATATGTGCAGGTTTGGAATTATCCATAATAGTACATACACATCCACATTGATTTGAAGTAATCAATGAATGGGTAAAAGTATGCCGGATGAAGGAAGAGCAATGCATACACAAAGTGTATATATTCTTACCTTACAGAACTGAACATTTCTAGGAATTGTGATCTGTCACATTCATAGTGCACTTTAAACATTTTCATCTCCATATTTCTCAATGCTATATTTTCCTAGTGCTAATATATGCCATGGCAGACTTGTATAGTGCAAAGAACAAAAAAAGATACAAACACTGAAAAGTCTGTGATCTATCTAATCACAGCTCAGTTGTTCATCTGTAAGGCATCACTGATGAGCAGGGTGATGAAGAAAGGGTTCATGTGTTAAGACGTTATTGGGAATCTGAGGATCTGGCTTCTCTTCCTATTTCTTCAAAAGATTTCATGCTCAATCTTCCACATATCATTTTGGGTTTGACTCAGTGCCAAAGGTAATGACAATCTTTATTTCTTGGTGCTAGAAATTCTGTGTAATGAAGATGGGCAATGGAGATTGGTAATGGTGATGAAACTGTGCTAAGGAGTTGTTACACGTTTGTTGTGATGTGCTTTTTTTCCCCATTTTATCATCTGCTAATGGACTTAATATGTTTTAAGAAAGACTTTGAAGGATTACAGTGAAGAGAACTGTAAAAAAATAAATAATGCTAGCCCTCAGCATATTTCTGACACCTGAAATGTTTCTTAGACACAAAAATGTATTTATTATTCTAGTATTTTAATTTCATGGAAGAACTTTGACAACGAAGAAACCGGATACTTCCTTTAATTTTCAGGTTTTGGTAGATACACCATGGTGTGATATCCTGCATAAATGCCTAATATCAAAGAGATACTTGAAATTGCATAGTAGCATTCATCCTCTACCTACCTGCATAGGAAATAATACAAGGAAAATTCATATAGTAAAAGAAAGTGGATAATGTCCATAACTTTTCCAATCTATTTGGAAGCTTTCTCATCTTGAGAAAATATCTGGAGTTGCTTAAAGAATCCTGAAATATATTACTCCAAAGCATTCCAAACTCTTTTCAATTCCCTAGAGCAGGAAAAGCAGAATCCTCTGTTTCTATAGTGCTGCAGCATAAAACTCTTAAAAGATTTAATTAAAAATTTATAAACAGAAATACTATCATCACCCCTCTTGTAAGGTCTCATACACAGTTGCGTTATAAAACAAAATAAAACAGTATAAAAATGATGAATCCATAATGACATTTTCAAAACAAATAATGAAAAATATTTCAATTAACATTCAATTAACACTGGTTTAGTATGTCCTAAAAGTCAATTTTTCCCATTAAAAACTAATTTAAAGCAAAGATGCATTTTTTTGCTAAGAAGAATAATTGTTCACATGCACTTAAGGTATGGCGTTTTCAAAAGGTCTTTACTATTATCACAGTTAGTAGAAATATTTTGAGGAGAACAATCAACATTAGGCCAGGATCTGTCTTCATCCTTACTTATAAATATTGTTTTGGAGAAACTAGTTTTCCATCCAAATAAATTAGGTTTAGGTAATTACAAGTTTCCAGTATTCTGTGAGAAATCAAAAGCAAAAGATACTCTTAAATATATGAAAAGAATATTATGAAAGGTGTGGATGGCTACTGTTGACTTGCTGCATAAAATTGTCTTGCACATGGGTTTTCCACGCATATAACTGCAGCATAAAAGAGGACATTATGAGAAACCTTCTGACAAATTGATTAATAATCTTGAGCTGCTGAAGTTCAGCTGAGTGAGCAATTAAACATTCCAAGCAGCAATGAACCTTCAGAGATAATTTATGATAATTTTATGCACAAGAGCTCAGTGGCTTTTTAATTTGATAGAATGTTAGTAGCATAGATTTCTAACAAGGGAGTTTCAGTGCTCCATACATCACTGAGATTACTTAAACATTTCAAATGTGGCTGATGAATAAAGTTTCCTGAGATGTAAGGAGATACAGAAGGTGTCAGAAGGTTGAAATTATTCATCATATCAATTATTGAAAGTGGATGCATTGACATCATACTCCCAGATCATATTTTATAGTGATTATAAAGACAGAACAGAAATAACAGACTTGGTGGACTGTAGAACTGCCAGGATATCAAACTTCTTCCCCCTTTTATTCCAGCATTGTTCTTGCACCACACAATTTTAGCACTTCCGGGTGTTTCTTTGAAAGTTGTCCATAATCTATAGCAAGAGAACAAGGCCCTTTGGATATCATCAGCTAATATCTGGAAAATATCCCATGCAGATCAAGAGAGAAAAGGTAGGTTAAACAAAATGAGTCTAAGCTCAGGCATGCAAATACTGTGTCATTTTTGCTGAGGGAAAGCAGGTTTCCCTACATTCTTCCACAAATTTTTTTTGCCTTTTTTTTTTTATTTCAAAAAACTGTATGGGGCAGTACATTCAAACAAGTCTAATATTTTTAATTCCTAGAATACTTCCCCTTCATTCTTTTATTTCTTGTTTTGGACAGTAAAATATAATGTTTTAATCTTGGATGTCTGACATGTTCATAACAGTTTGAAATACAGCAAGCTAAACTGAAGTGTTTAACATAAAGAGGATTTCTTTATTATATGAACAAAGATAAATTCTGTGCTTTGAACAGAACACTGAAGTGCACAGATACCGCATGTTTACGATGACAACCAGTTGGTGAATTTTATCTGGCTTTAACACTACTGTTCTGATCCTGACAATAAATCATCTTTCCACATATCCAAACAGCTATCCTTTCAAGCAAAGAATAGAATGTCGTTAAATGGATGCTAAAATGAGAAAAAAATATTGCTGGAAGCAGGAAAGCAACCGGTTACTTAAATTCCTTCAAGTGAGAGATCACTTCATTTGTGTAAAGCACTATTAGTCAAAATGCTCCTCAAAGCTCAGGAACTATGCAGACAGTTTGAAGAGTGATAGGTGGGAGATTGGGAGTGTTTGCACAGACCCTATAGCTTCAGATCCTACTTCAGAATAGAACTATTAGTCTCAGGTTAATAAAAATAGTTGCCTGACCCTTTGTGTGTCTTCAACATTATTGTTTCTAGGGCTGACTCCTGCATAGCTCCGGATGCACTTATCAACACCTATAGACATAACTGAAAGTCTCCCACCCTTGAAGAATGGAGTCAACATTAGTAGTAGAATAAGAGAAACTGATAAAAAAAAAATAAATAAATAAATCTGTAAATGTAAACATGATGATAAACCTCTGAAACTTCCCCCAGACATTACTGAACAAATGCAACAGAGCTGGAAAGCAGCTTGCATTCTCACCTAAAAAGAAGCAGATCTGAACTCTTGGCATTGAGGTTCTCTTTGAAGAGAGTTAGTTTCACTCCCATCTTAATAAAGATCCTTTCTCCAAGGATATCAAAATAGGACCAAATGCTGGTAATGCAAGAAGAGCCCCTGGAGAGCAAAAGGAATAACTCCAAATAGTGGGAGCAAAAAAAAAAAAAAAAAAATCTAAAACCTGAAAAGCTTCACCTAGAGAATGGATTGAAGCAGTCCTCAGACATGAGCTGCCATAGGGACATTAGGAAAACATTTTCAGTCAAGTTCCACCAGGTCAGTTGGTTATTCTTAATGAAATTTTTCTCACTTACACAGAAAAAGCTTCAAAACTGGCCTCCTCCAAAATTTTAGCAAAGAACAGATATCTCTAAGACTTTCTGTGTGTGAAATTAAGGGAGATGGTTTTTTTTCCTTACCTTTTTTTTTTTCCTCTTTTAGAAAAAATATGTTCAGAAAAATGAACTTAAAATCTTTTATCTTCTAATCAAAACAAAGTTATTAAGAAAATTATATGAAAAGTGCAATTATCATCTGAAAATGTGTTCTGACAAATTTGGAGAATAAATTAAACCTCGAATAGAGAAATGTTAGTCCTGCCTTCAGTGCAAGTGCCAATGTAGCCTTACTTACAGAGACTCTTTTGATGCTTCCGTAATGTGCCAATCATGTTCAAAAGTACAATTATTTGTTTACATTCTTGAAGAGAGATATTCAAAACAATTCAGAAGTCCTATTTTACTAATATATGGTAATGAAAATGAAATATTCATAATATGGTCAACTGTATTACAGGTATGAAAAGCAGTGCATGCCTAAAACTTGTACCTAGAATACTCTTTTTACAGCAAAATTATAGTTCAGTTTTGGCAGCTATGATTGTTATTTTTCAGGAAAAGTTGGCAGAAACTCAAAGTCATGGAAACGTTGGGAAAACTCCAGCAGCCTTTTCTTAGGCAAGTTGTCTATTAAATACAAGATTTAACCTGCCTTTAAAAAGATAAAAATGGATGACCTGGATGAATGGAGTACTCAAACTTCCTGAAAAATAGGATGGTCTTCTTGTTTGCACTCTTTAATGTTTTGATTTCCCATTCATTGCTGAAGCCGTAATGAGCATCAGTTATTACATGGTGGCTCAGCTCCAACATAAATCACTTAACCTCCCCCTCTTTATTGATTTATATTAGCATTTATAGATGGCACTCATTGTCTTTATAGAGCCTGCGATCTCACAGTAATTAAGTTCAAATTTAAAATAAACAATGACATCCACTACGGGTTTCTTGCCTAATGCCTACATTCAGTTTTAGACCTCATCTCATTGCCATTCTAAAAATTCTAACTGGACAAACCAAATGAAACCAAACAAATAATTACAGCAAAAAAGAACAGCAGGGAAGGCATGTATTCTGTCTTGAAATTACTATGGAATGGGTTTGTCAAAATTATAGTGTCAATATTTTATCAGATGTCACTCTTTCTTTTGCGGTAGTATTGAACGTAACCCTATGTAGCTCAGTAGTATTTTTCTCCTGAAGATATTTTATTCATAACTGGAGAATATTATATTGTACCATTTGATCTCTAAGTCCTTTAATGCTCTTGGATTTGTACAGTAAGCTATTATTTTCTTTTGCTGCCAGGAGACAAATCTCTGACTTCCTTAGAGTACATTCACATAATTCTCAATGAATCCCATTTATTTAAGATCACAACTACCTTTAGTGGTAAATGATAAGCATTCTGTACTGTGGCTTAAATATGAGAAAACTTTTCTCCGAGCCATGAATGCCAATCTCCATGTGCTGCAGGAGCAGAAACCATAAATCTAGTCTGGACCCTAAACCTTAGCAGTGGTTTCTGTCAAGTAACATGCTGAAGCCACAGTGGAAATACCAAGTGGAAGAGAGCTCCCCTATTAGCCCACAGTGCTGTTATGACTTGTCAGCTGCCCTGCAGCCTCACTCTTTCCATGGATCTCATATCTTTCGCTCTCCATATAGCCCTAACCCTGCGCTTAACCCTAAGCATGGACACTTCTGTAGTGCAACCTGGTGAAGCCCCTTGTGAAAAAGATATGATTGGGATAATTCTCACAGAACATCCAGCTTTTTCTTCCTTGAGATTTTTGCAGCACTGCTTTTCCTGTGGGTCTCATGTCTCTGTCAGGGAGCAATAAAGGCAGCTGCTGCTTAGCAGGGGAAGGAGAATTTGAGAGTTAAGCATCACAGCATGGTAGGCAAAAGCCATGGCCTCATCAATAAAAAGTCTTAGTTCTGCCATGAACAAGCCAAAAAGTCAGCCTATGGATCAGGGTCAAAGTCCAAACCAAAAGGGTACAAGCCCAGGCACAGGCATAGCTTCAAAGTAGCTGCAACGTAGTCCAGGCATACGCCAGGTGTTGGCCTCTGCTTAATGCCACTGCCAAGCAAAGGAGGTAGGAACCACTGCTGCAGCTTCTTCTAGTTCTTCCTTGGAGAAATTTAAAGTCAGTTGGGGCTTCTCAAACAGGTCTCACCTGTCAGATATGCACCCAGGAAGAAGGAGGATTTTTCTCCTAACAAGAAAATTCTGCTGTGGGATATACTAAAGCCCCATGGGAAAGTCTGAGCAGGGAAGATTTCTCATAGAAGCCCATGCTTTGCTTTCTCAGCTTCTTAGGAGCCCTGTCCTTTCCAAGGGCACCAGCTTTCATCCACTTTTCTTAATCCTAGTCTTAACCCTAAACCTGTCTCAGAGGTTTTAGCACACTTTTGATTAAGTTTTTCTGCTAGTCCTTGAAAGGTAACTATGCTTTTAAAAAAACAAACTAAATGAAAGACTAGTCTTCCTTGCTGACATTATCTTTTACTATTGTTTTAAATGAAACATTATCTATGTATATGGTATATGTGTATCATGTGTGAGCTTTTTTTTCCTGGTAGGTTATGTTGTACTTCCATCACTGCTTTTTCCTCAGAGTGAACTATAGAGTGGTCTGCATAAGACCTCAGTTTTCATAACACAAATTTCCTGCTGTGACTCCTCAGTAGCTTCATGTAAAGAGAATAATATTGATCTGATTATTTTTAACTGTTTCTGCACACTAATGATGTAGTGTAAAATAATTGTACAATTGTATAAAGCAAAGATATATTTCTAATTTCAATCTTGTGATCTCTATTTACACTTTATTTTAGGTTTATGTGGTTGTCTTTGTCATGATGCTTCTTTAATCATTTATTCTAATTGTCTTGCTTATCATCATAAACAATTTCCAACTAATAAATTATTCTGGCTTTTACTCCAAGAAGAGGGGGCTCTAATCCAAAGCCAGGGACGTTAAACAAAAAATTTAGCATTCAGACCAATTAGAAATTATAATTTAATTTTGTTATTTTTTTATGCTGTAAATTGATCCCAAATAATTCTCTTGGACATTTTTGATACTCCCTGTAAAGGAACTGAATTGTACTGTCTAATTGCTGTTGGCTTATTACCTGACAAGGCATTGTTTCTGTAATAAGTATTCTGATACAGTAAAACTGTTATCACATTTTACAAATACTTCTCTGAATTTTATATTTAATTTCAGCAAACATTAATGCCAGTGAAGCTTGATTGCCTCAGTGTCTGCAGAAACGAACACAAAAGAGCTGTGAATATTCCTGAATCCAGTTCATTTTAAAACTAGCATGAATAAAGTACAAATAGCTTTTTGTACTTCTGAACAACTTTAAATATTATGATTCTATTTTTCCCAGTGAGAATTGACATCCAGCTACTCATTTATAGCCTCAAGCAACATCACTTTTATTTTGAAATCCTGGTAAAACACCTTAAACATCTGAGAAGTCTTACTCAAATGGATAATTCAACTGAATTCACTTTGAACTCAGAAGAACTACTCTGAATAAAGTTGCTCAAGTATAAGCACTTGCAAGACTGAGCCTTGTATTTGTTGTTAATTCCTGATTCTACCTTATAAATGCTAAAGGAAAACTTACTGAAGATAACACATTTTTAATCAAAAGGTAAAGAAAATTGCTTTGTTCTTTAACAGACATTTTATAACATGTATAATGAATTTTATAATGCATTGTTATGTAGAATACAAATAAAGATCTAGAAAGATATAGAATATGCAAACTGTAACAGTTCTGTGATTGTTAAGATTATTGAGCAGAGAATGACAGAAATCCTTAAAGCATTATTTTGAAAATACCAAGTGAATACATGGGACAAAGTATATGATTTCCTATGACTTATTCCTGATGTGAGGGAAAAGAAAAATACATGGATCCTGGAAACAAAACTTCTACTGGGCTCACTTGTTTCAGGATCAAGTCCTAAATAGCAAAATTTTAATTAAAAAAAATGTGCAAGAGGGGATTTTGCTTCATGTGGGATGCCTAACAGAGCAGTCAAGAAGAAAAAAAGTGGTAGCCAGAAGAGAAAAAAAAGTCAAACTATTTCTCATGTGTTATTAAACAGAGTGTTTTTAGAAGGGATATTATAGAGGAAGAAGGGAGAAATTGTATAATGGACTTACAGAAAGGAAAACAGTAAAGGGATGTTATGAGAATCTGAGACATAGACTGATGTTCACAGGCAAATTTCAAAAATATTTAATTACTACCCACATATGCAGACCTCACTTTCAGGGAAGACAGTGACACCAGCATATACAATACACAGAGATATCTGTTAGTAATACAACAGTTATTTTTCATTGTGTGTTTCTACTGCTGGACCCTTACTGCCTGCCTTCAGTTGACACCTCAGCGTGAGCTGTACAAGCTGAGAGTTAGATCCCCAGAAGGTACCTGTTCAGAAGACATACATAAAGGGGTTACCTTGGTAACAGACACACGTGGAAGCTCTCAGAAGAGCTTTTTCCTCATGTATTAATATTTTCTGCTCTGTGTTGGCTCATATGCATACGTAGGTTCAGGCTACAAACTTCATAAATCAAACTACAGCTGCACAGCTTCAACTCTGACTTTTACTCTTTTCTGCTTTCCAGTAGCTTATGATGAAGATTTGCTGATGAATGGAGAGACTGGTATCCGTTAAGGCAGGCTGCTCCACTAGAAATACACAAATCTCTGCTAAAAATTTACAAATCATTTACATAAACTTTTGAAGTAGGAAGAAGGTTTATATTACTGGTGAAGAGATGCCTATATACAATTGCTCACGGGGAACTGCTTCAGTAAGAAAACCTATAATGAATCTTCCCAAATTTTTTAATTAATAACCATGTACATGCATGCTTAATATATGCAGCCATACTAGAACTCACATTGTTAGAGTTGAAATGCACTCTTGTTTCACAGGCACAGAGAATGATCCCAAATGTGTAATATGTAATGTTGCTTGAAGTCTCCATATTTTGGAATTAGTCTCACTTGGAACTGGTTCTGAATCCTATAAATTGCTGCCTTATGACAGTAAAAATTTATAACTCATCTGCAAATATTGTGCAAGCAGTCTGTATTAAAGAGTACATTTTCTATTTTATCATGTATTAATATTAGTATAATCAGGAATCATAAGGCAGAAGAAATATATTCATTATGCTCCATCAAAAGTCCAATTAGGCACAAGTTTGGAAGGCCACTTTTTAATTCAGGCCCCTTACAGTTCTTCCAACTTATGCTAGATTGGTTGGACACGATTATGTTCTTCATCACATTTTACACATAGCTAATTTATTTTCACCAGTATAATAATTGGTCTAGAAGCAAATCTAAAGGCCGCTGAATTTACTTGGTGATGTTATCAATATCTTCAGTGAGGGAAGTATCAGTTTACATGATACATATTCTCCCTTTTCCATCCCCTTAGCAGAAATAGTACCCTCAGACCACAATAGTGGCCTTTTCAGCTTTGAAAGGGACTTGTATTTTTATTTAAAAAAAAAGAATCAGAAGCCTTCACCTCTGGGCTGATGATACTCACAGCTGATGTTTCTAAGTAGACCTCATCCCATGTGGGACATAAAGATATTATCTCCCACAAATTTCCATGTAAGAAAACTGAGGGTGTAAACCAAGACCTGTTGTTATCAGGGAAAGTGTCCTGTATTTTAGCTAGCTTTGACAGAAGTTTTCTACTGCAGTTTCTACAGAGTCGTTACACTAACCAGGATGCATTTGTTTTTTCCTGTCAGTGCTGGTGAAAACATAGAAAAAAGGAATACTGTCTTCCTTATAAGTGAATATTGTTTGTAATGGAAAGGATCAGAAATGGAAAACTGGGTTTTTAAAGTACTTGAGCTTGACATAACAAGTATTCGATAGAGCTGTTCTGAAACTATTCAATTCATTTTGAATTCTTAGTTCTCTCCCTGTCTCCTTCTGTGTCTTTTTTTTTTTTTTTTTTTTTAAGTATTCACTACTAAGTTGTAAACCTGGCCTCTACAGAGTTTTATTTTCCAGCACAATAATCATGCTAATGTACTGTAAGGCTAAATGTGAAGGATAGGTAATAATTTGTCAGTGTTTCAAGCAGAATTCAGGGACATTTCAAAATGTTTTTTTTGTGTTCTGGGCTTCCAACTTTAAAATGTGATGTATAATTGACATTTTGATACTTCGAGGCCATGGTGTATTCTCACACTTCTATGAAAAAAAAAAAAACAACTTGCTGACACAATCAGGAAACAGATGGTGACAAAGATCTTGTATTTAATATGCCAATCATTATGCTTTAGTTGCATCTCATTCATGAGGCCACTATATGAAGGAATTTTGCTATGCCTCTGCAAATCAATCAAGTCTTTTAATATTTTTTTAAAATATAATTTAGGTCTTTCTTATCCTTTCTGTTTCATTATATTTGGAGGGGGGTGTTTATGCAAATTTATTACACACGAAAAAATGCTTTGACAATCCCACAGCTAGAATAGATGTCAGTAATGAAATATTCACTATAGATAGATTCAACAGAAACCAAGAAATTACTTGGCAACTGAAGTACCCACATTTTCCATAATTTGCTGTGGTCCTTAATCCAAAGGCAGTGACATAGTAAGACACTATGAAGGATGATGTCGAGTAGGAGGATAGATTTTGTAATGTGGCCTCATATTTACTAAGACCTGGACTTCAGTCAAAATTTTCTACTCAAGAAAACCACAGATGGCAGATTACCAATGTATTTCAGTTAGTACTGAAATCATTGCATATCTCTGCCAAGCAAACCTTTTCTTCAGCTCTGAAAATAGGCATTTTCCTTGCAGAGTGTCTGACTCAGAATCCCCTTATACGGGCGAGTTTGTCCACTTACAAACTGAGCAAGGATCCTCCATGGACAGCTTGAGGTCCTCTGAAGATATTTTAGCCCATTATTGCAAGTGATGAGAAAAGGCTGCTTCTTTCTCCTTTGTGTCTCTCCTGCAGTGTCCAGAGAAAGCTTCTTCCTTTGCAAGTGCCAAATACTCACATTTAGAGGAAGCTGGGGTACAGTTATCAGTGTTTTCTCCAGTCTCTCTCCTACTCTCTGTAGATTCCCTACCTTCTAAAATGTGTATCTTTCCATTTAAAGAAGTTAAAAATACTTCTGGCTCTCTGCAAAAGGAACAACACAAGCAAGAGAACACATCATGTAGCTTGACTATTTACAAGTGCCTTGTTACCTGGGATAGAACAAGCCTCTTACATGAGTATAGTTAGGTAGTAATTTGAAAACTTAGACATTCTTCCCAAAGTGGATGGAAATATACACTGCTACCATCTTGTATAAGATGTGGGGAGAAAAGGGAGAATGGCCTTGTGTTGAAACTTAAAAAAAAAAAATTATTTCTAGAGAAGAAAAAAGAATTTTACACCATTGTTCAACAAAATCCAGTGTCATTCCAGGCACAGTACACTTCAGTAGCTGCTCCCCTGAGACAAGTCTCATAAAAGGCAAAGGGGTCCTAACTGCAAGAAAAGTGAGCCTATGTTTCTTTCACACATGTCACAACACAGGGCTCATGGCAGCCTTTCAGCATATCCCCTGCTTTCCACAATAATTCCCCTTTCTAATCTCTAGCCATTCAGACTACTTGCAATGTGTTCTTTTAGACCAGATCTTTACTGACTCATAACTGGGAGGTCTATGTCACCCCTATTTTATCATATTTCCTTCATTGCGTGACATTCTTCATTTAGCTTGCCTAAGCAGGTTTGCGTTTACGAAACCAGAAATCCTCAAAATTGCAATTCTGTATTCCCTTTAATTGGTTAGGAGAAAAACAACACAACAATAATATCCCCAAACCCAGAAGCTCACAAGCACAATACAGCATTGTGTAACAGTTGAACTGTTCTTAAACACAGGGTCAGATTTATTGTTTCACTACTTATCAAAGACAGTGGTGTAAACACCTTGCACTATCTAGACAGCAGTCTCTTGGGATGTCAAAAGTCAAGGTTACATCAGCTTTTGACTTTGTCCAGGCTCTATGATGTACAATGTCACTGTAACAGAGCATTTCCTCTTTGTTCTGGGGGAACTTGATTCATAATAAGCCCATTTAGGGTGTACTCAGATTGTGATAAAGAGCTTTACACAGAAGCTCCTATTTTAGAGAAACAGGTGTTGGCTTTGATTAGAGGAAAATGACATCATCCAAGGGAGAGGAGAAAAAAAAGCAAAGGGAAAGGAAGGCAAAAATAGAAAAAAAGTGGCAACCGACACAAATACATTTGCACATATAAAGCTGTTCTAATGAGAGCCAAATTGATTTGACATTCAGTGGCAGTTTGAAGCCAAAAAAAGCAAGGCAGCCTACAAAAGGCCCAGCTCATTGTTTATGGAGTGTCATACTTCATCATCTGTGAGACCAATAACAGTGATGGGAAGACCTTTAAAAGCAGGGAGTTTGCTCAGAATGGCTGCATGGATACTGCTGATGTCAGATGCAATAGAATGATTGTGAGCTATTTCCTGAATTGAAATCATGTTTGTCAGGTTAAGTGGATGCTCTCTACAGATTATATCTTTGAGAAGAGGATTTGGTATTGTTAGAATTCTTGGCTGATTTCTCCTAGGCAGACATAACCACAATACTTACCCTATGATGGGTACTGATCATCAAACTAAATAAACTGAATAAAAAACATAGAAGATGAAACAATTATATAACATGCAAATGCAGCTTCCAGTACATGAAAATTATTCCTTTTATGAAAAAGAACTTTGCACAAAATCAAGTAAATTAATGTGGGTATTCCTTCCATTCACCATCCTCATTTTCATAGGTAACTTTGTAAATATTTTTACAAACATGATTTTTATATTTTCATCAAAAGAGTGGTCCTCTGTCATTAGTAGACTGCAGAATACATTTTGTCCATCTCTGCTTTCAGTTAGAGCACCTGGTGAGGAGTGACATGTTTATCAAATGTTGGTGAATGCCAACATGAATTAAATAAGCCTTCAAAAAATACGTGAGATGCTATAGCCTTGTACAGAAAAAGATATGTGTAGAAAACAGTCTCTCTCTCTCTGCCTTCTAGCTATGAGCTCAATCTAGATATCACAATATTGATATTAAAATCTGATCCTAATGTTTCTGTTTAGATTTCACTAGAAAATCTGTTTCTTTCTTGAGGGAAAATTCAGGAATTTCATCCTCATGGGTCTCAGATCTCTAAAGACTCACTGGAATACACAAGAATCTCAAATTGGGAAGTCCTTAATGACATTTTACATATGGTATCTATTGTGGCTTCATAACGCGAAAAGCACTATGTGGGGTGACCAAATATGAAATGGATGGCATAAACAAAAACCAGAGAGAAACAAGAGAAATGGAAGTCTAAGAGAACCAATAAACCGTTTTCTTTTATTCGCATTTAAAAAAAAAATAAAAATCAGTTGGGTTTTTTTTGTTTGGTTTTTTTTTTTTTTTTTGTGAACCTTCTTTTCCGTTTCTTGTAAATAATTTAATCTGTGAGTTTATTAGCATGATCATCCAATTAAGCAAATAGATCAAGTAGGTCATAATGTTTAAATATTAACAAAAGGCAACATTGCATCTATATTAAATACTGTATTCTGTGACATACAAAGACAGCATACACTGATTATTAATTATGTGTGCATATGTAATCCCTCTTATGTCAGCTTTATGTTGCAAATCATATGATTGAGTTTCTTTTGTTATATTTAGGAGAATTATAAGCCACACTGGAATAAATTACAAGTTTTGAATGCTACAAGATAGGTTTCTAAATTCACTTTATAATAGTACCTAGCAACTCCAGGCCATGTGTATTCTACTACAGCCTGTACTTTAGTTTGCAGGAGAAATGGGTTTGCTCTGTGTCTAGTAGTTGCTCTGGTTTAGTAGTCACTCTGAAGTCCTGCAGACATGATATTTAATTCTATTAAATTAAATATTTAAATACAGCCAGCACAATAAGCCCTCAACAACTGGATTTCACTTTTCTTAGGCTGTAAGAATGTTCTCATGGATAATCCTGTTGTAGAAAAAGTAAATAGGAGATCTGTTACTGAAGATTGAAGAAATGCATTGCTACCAAATTTTGTTAAAACATTTAAAATGTTACCTTTTAGGATTCAGTGTCAGAACTGCAGCACCACAGAAGTGAATGCAAGCAATTTACATTTCCCTTAGAGCTATTGTTTCACACTGTCTGAAGATTCAGGCTATGTCTTTCACTGCTGAAAAATGATGTATTTTACATCAAGCAATGTAAACTTCTATAAATTAGTGAAAACAAGAAGAGACAAATTTCACTTTAATGTAGCTAGTCAAGGTTAACCTCAGGCCTACATCTGCCATTATATTGACAAAATATAAAGAGAAATAACACGGTTAACAATGAAAATACAGCCTTTGCAAGAGGACACTGTATTAATCACCTGCTACTCAGAATCTTCCCACCACAGTTCTACACTCACAAAGTCTGAAAATATCTTGCATTTTTGTTTTGTATCTCCTTCCACATCTGTGAAAAGTCATAGTTTTTATATTAAATTCTTCTGGAAAAGGGAGACCCAAAGGAAGTAGGCACAATGTATAAATTATTGCATGCATATATATAAAAAAAAGTTATGAAAAAAGCAGTTTCATCTAGCAGAAAGATCAGACCAAGTCACTAAAATTAAAAATAGCCTAAGAAATAAAGATTTTAGTTTTATTTTGTTTTCCTGACACTGAGGGTGTCTAACTCCTCGAACAAATTAATTCAGCAAGTGCTAATTTTCTCCATTGCCTGCAATATCTGAATGAATGGCTTTTTTATTCCCCCTGAAACACATGCTTACTTAATCCAAAACTGCCACTTTTTTTTTTTTTTTTTTTTTTTTTTTTTTTTTTTTTTTTTTATTAAAAATGTTAAAGGTAAAGATAAAGGTGTGGAAACTTCCCTTTTCTGATAACTTGTACGAAGTGTGTTTCTTTGCATAGTACTTCCTTGCCAGTAGGGTTTGGATAGTTTAGATAGAGAGTTCCTGTGTGATGTGTGATTAAAGTAAGTTGGCTCAGAAAGAAAACATAAGGTAAAATTTTATGTGCTTGTGTTATTCGAAGATCTAATAATCTGGATAACCTAGGGATATCTTTAGTCTTAAAATTAACAAGTTTCAATTAGTATCTCTGGGACATAGAAGTACAAATAAGGAACGCTGCAGGAGTGAATATATTCCTCTGATCTATTCCAAAAGTTGCCCTTTAGGTTTTTAGCCCCTCCACATATCCAGATTATCTGTAATATTGTAGTGAAAATAATTTCATTTGCATTACTTCATGTCCACAATCTGTTTATTTACATTCCACACAGCTAATTGTGATTGCATGATACTTTATTGCATTTACCTAGCTTCAGCTGAATCACTTAGTACTCCTTCCACAGGTCAGCAGTCACTGAGCCTGCACAGGCACAGCTAAACACATTCTGAAGAAGACTTGGTTAAAAAGGTATACCAAAAACCTCAATGACACAGGTAATCTTCACTGTTGATGGCAAAAAGGCTACATGATGGCATTAAAAAAAAAAAAAAAACAAACCAAAAAACAAAGTAGGTTTTACATTTATGTAACTAAGAGAATTGATGCTGGGCTTGTAAACAGAACAAGTTAAATAAAGACACTAATATAATAGCAAGCAATTACACACATCTTCAGTAAAAACCTTCCGTGTAAAAATTCTCTTATCAAGGAAGTGTGACTACTGACTACAAGCTCTGCTCCTTAGAGACTGGTTGTATTTTAAAGAGAAGCTTTTCTCCTGCTTGGGAATCTAGTAATAAATTATTTTCAAGAGAAAGGAAAGACAATAGGAGTTATCCTAGAAGAAAACTCAAATGCAAGTCCTTCTTTTCCATGTCTTTCCTACCACTCTGTACACCACTCTTGTTACAGCAGGGTGTTTGGACGCATATTTTCTAAAACAGTTCCCAGCCGGATAACCTTCACTCATGCCAAACTGGTCATTTCAAGGCTGTGATTTCCCTAACTGAGGTTAGACTTAGCCATCCTTATGCAAAACTTTAGGAGGCTCCAACAGGTCTTCCATATATCATTAAATCCACCTATTCACTCAAAAGGCTCTTTCTAAGTAATGATACTAGGTCTAACTGTGCAGCCAGAAATGACTGGAGATAGAACTTTGCTGCAGCAACTTGTAGAAGTTGAGAATGAGTACTTCTTAGGAAGACACGTTGCAAGAAGTTCACGTGACATCTGTTTCCCAGTAATAGATACAGTTCATGCACCGCTACAAGCCTATCAGTTTCTTGAAGGGAAATGCATATACGTACAGTGTAGTACATACATCTCTCAGGCTTTCACTACAGGAAGTGATTTGCATATGTATCTCCAAAACTGTGGTTTTAACATGGCATTTTAAGGTGTTTAACTACAAAGTAAGAAATGAATGCAGTTCAGTGGCTATTCTTTGCAATTCAGAGTGGAAACCTAACAGATTCTCTGAAACAGCATATATTTCTGGACATGTCTGAAGATGAATGAATGTGGCTACCTTTTGGTAGCCTTTTGATTAGGGAAAATAAATGAAGAAAATGGGAGAAAAAGATTTTAAGTTCAAAATTATTAATTTCATGCTATCTTTCGTGTACTGCAGTCTTTTTGTTTCTTGCTCAAAAAAAGCAAGTAATTTTTATTTGGTAGTCACCCTGAACATGACTATTAGAATCTTAAAACCAGGCATGTCAAATCCCTTTTCATAAGGAGCCTGCAGCATAGAAAACTTTGTATTATGTGTATTAAAGAAGGAATATGTAAAGTGCAAGAACATCTTCTGGCAAAATATCTGAACTATAGCAAAACTGATATCTACAGGAAAATGTTTCAAGAACAGTAGGAATCAGTGAGAAGAGGAATTTTACTCTGGGCCTTGCCTGTGCAAAGATGAATAGCATTCTCATATCAATGAAAGAACAAAATGGGAAACAAAGAGAAAACAATCCCACATTTTAACCCAAATCTACTTCTTGATTTTCATCAGCAGCAATAACTATTCAAGAATTGGGTTTTAGTTAACAACTCATTAGCAAACAAAAACCCCAAATGCCATCAAACTAGCTAAAGATAGGCTACTTGTTATGGAGCAGTTTCTGGTGCTAATAAAACAGTGCAGTTTTACTTTACAGCACCCTCCCCCAGCTCTTTTCTCCATTGCTTTATTTCAGCCACTGAGATGTGGAAAAAGATTTGCTCTGTTTTCATCTCTTGCTGCAGTTAGTATTTTATTGTAGAACTACATTAAAAAATAAAATTGAAAGTAAATAAGTTTTGCAGCAGGTATTGTATAAGCAAATGTATCTTTATTTTCTGCATATTATGTGAAAGCAGATTAGGTGTCTTTTGGTCAACTGTGAAATGCCATTTGTACCTGGAAGTAACTTAGGCTCATAAGGGTTTGGTTTTTTTTTTCCTCCTCTAATTCATTGCAGGTTTGTTTCCTTTACGAAAAAACATATTTGATCAGGTAATCAGAGTGTAGAAGTAGTTTTCACTCATTCAGTGATATTCCACAGGTTTTATTCACTTTTATTCTTCACTGCATTTTCAGTCTTGGAAACTCATTTACATAATCTCCATAGGGTCATTTCACAGTAACTGCATGTGATTCTGGATAGGCCAGCTAATAATTACTCTAAACTATCTGAGAATACCTAACTCCATAGCGACTATACAGTTATTTCTTCATACTCAGACTCTAGATTGAAAGCTCTATGACTGGTCCAAAGCTATGAAATGTCAAGCTGTTTACCAACAACAAAGACTATGCCTCTGCTTCTCAGCCCCTGCAGCTGAAGCAGAAAATGCCAGTGTTTACTTAAAGAAGGGGAGAAAAAACTCTCGTTCCTCTATGCTTGGTCCTGGCTGTTGGACTGAATAGTAGTTTTTGTCATTCATATTAATGGGAATGGAATCTGGCTCTCTTTCTCATCCCTTTTATGCCCTGTCCTCTTGCACTTCACGAAAATACTTTATTTACACAAGAATTGTCATAAGACTATAATTTCTGTAGATGAGATTCTGCTCTATTTCTTCATCTACTGGCTTAGTTTAGGTTTCCCATCACCTCTTATACGGAGCCATGATGTATATGTCTGTATATCCAAAAAATATAATTCAACTAGGAAAATAAGGGAAGAAGCAAGAATTTTCCCTTGGAACTTCTGTAGACCAAAATCTTCTGGTATTTTTACCATAACATTCTGGCTCTCGAAGCTTTGGCCATTGCTGTCCAGCATTAATGTGACACAAGATGACTTATGAAATGCTTCTTTTTGTCAGAGTAGAGTTTGGATTAAATGACAATGGAAAGGGACAAAGGCAAATTATGAAAGGCAGGAATTTCCTCCCCTTCCTCCTTTGCAATTGAATTAAAAAATGTCACTGACTTTAATCACCAGTTACAGGGAGAATTGTACAGGGTTTCAGAATCTGGCAGAAAAGATGAAAAATTTCTGAATGGAGATAAAGGAAAACACAGAAAAGCCTATATAAAAATGCAGGGTAAAAAAAAAGCTTTTCTTTGATATTTTACAGAATGCACAGAAATAACATTTGGATAATAATTAAATAATACTCAAAGAGTCTACTGTGCAAACAAGGAATTTCTGAGGGTTGTGTATGTGTGTGCTATTTAATTGTTTTGGATTTCTGCTTGAGATTTCTTTTCAAAAAGAATGGTGTGATCTAAAAAGAGAGGACAAGCTTGGTTCAGTTATAGCTTTCATATAATTACTACAAACTAATGCAAATTAGACTGTAGGTCTGCTCAATGTACATTTCTGTGCTTGCCAAATTATGTTTGGCAGTGTGGTCAAGCAATAACAGATGCACACTGTGCCTAGTTTTCTCGGGCTGTTCAATAATTAGGAGGGCCATGTATTATAATAAACCACATCCCCTTGGCTGAGATTTGGATGCAAATTGCACACTAAATCACTTCCAAGTTTTTTGGAAGCATACCAAAAGACATGAAAATTAGGGAAATATACTATTTACTTCAGGAAATGTGTTTAAAACTAAATAAGGCTTATTTGTAAGCAGTGTTCATCTATTCCATCCTTGTAAAAAAAATTAACAATAAGTTCCCTTTCCTTTACACTATTAAGTTCAGCTCTGGCACAGAGCAGCTAATGTGACACCTCTGCAATGTTCATGGCATCTCTATTATTCTTGTACTGAGAGAGTATAATATAAAAGACAGTTACTCTGCTTTGTATTTCTCTAAGGTATTGCTGAGGTTGAGTGGATGATATCAGTTCAATGAAAGATTTGAATCACTCTGCAATCCAAATTCTTTGCAATCAGTTGAGTTGTAATGGCATGCTGTTTATAGCAGAAAAATTGTCTTTTGAAAAGGCTGAAGATTCTTTACCCTTAGCTATTATACAAAGGCTGAATGGCCAGATTTAATGAAAAAAAAAATACTTAATGAGGGAAATTCTAGGAAATCCAGCAATGTAATGCAGCTACATGTGTAGATGTAACTGCACCTGTCTCAAAATTCTTAAGAAACAGAAAATTGAAATAATTGAACTTGCTTCTACATATATTAACAGGTAGTTGGGTTGTCCTGAAAATCATTTAAGTGACCTGCTTTGCAGTAACAGTTAACAATCTTAAACACAGAAATAGAATGGAACCTAAAAGTGGTATAGTAACAGATACATCCCTTGTGTTTACTGCTTACTTGTACTGTGATTGCACCGAAGAGGCAGGCTCATGGATTAGGACTCCTCTGTACACGTCCTAGACAAATACAAAAAAAAAGGCAGTGAAAATGGCAGAAATCAGAATACTATCCTGCAGTATAATTTTTAAATTCCTTGTTTTAAGAAGATATATCATGGAACATAATTCTGTAAATCTTTCCAAGTATTTCAAATTTTACAGAGATGCAGTTCTTTGCAGGAAGACAATGAGGTGAAACATTGCTTGCCAAAAATATAAACTCTTTTCAAGATATTCTACATTGCCAGCACAATTTTAGTCACTACAGTGTAGTTTTGACATGGGTGGCTTAGTTGTAAACTAATTCACATGTGTACCAGCAGAAATGCCTACAGTAAAACAAAAGTCAGATAAGGTTATTGAAGTCTTATCTATTAAAAATTTGATAATACAGAAATGAATACAGAATACAGAATTACACCTGATAATACAGGTGTAGTGGCAGTAGGCAAGTGTGCTAGGATTAAAACCAATTTTAAGAGGATAAACCAATGCTGTGACATTCAGCTATGGCTAGACTGCTATGTATATCAGGTCTGCAGAGGGTTATAGTAGGTAGTTTTTAGGTATTTCTTAGGCATTTATCCTGTTTGATGGTTGTTTGTATTGTGACTAGATCATCATAGACTAAAAAGACAGCAACAGAATTCTTATTTCCAGTATGATAAACACAGAGTTAACGACATAAAAGCAGTTTTGGCAAGAGGACTGTTCACTCTGTATGTTGAAATTGAAAACAGGTTAAAGACTAAATGTGGAAAAGCAGCTGAAATTGTAAACTCATTTGCATCATTTAAATTAAGGAACTATAAAGAGCTTTAGGTGAATTTTGCAAAAATAACTGGTTGAATTACTTAGTAGCAGATAAGTCTCAACAAAGATAAGACCTCCCTAAAAGTCATTAGTGGAAACAGTCTTAAGTATTTATACATAATGATGTCACCTGAATTAGTTGTAATCTCTCAGGAAAAAAATATCTAGGCATTACTTTAGACAGCTCAATGAAGAGACTTGTTCAAATAAGATGTTAAATTGTGTTAAGAAGGGAATAGAAAAGAGAAGATTACAATTGCATTATATAAGTCGATGGCACATTGATTACTGTATTCAGTTAGACATCTTATTTTTAAAAGACTCAAATGAGAAGGTGAAATGAAGTACAATGAAAATGACAAAGGTGTTACTTTCATAGTCACTAAATTATGTCAGCCTCTTCAGAAGCATAAGGGACTAAGTGGAAAATGTTAATCCCAATTTGATAGAACCATCCCCAGAGAGCTAGCCTTTTTTCTAACATTTATCAGGTGCAAGCCAACCTATTTTTTAACATTTATGAAAGACTGTTTCAGTATGTTGCTATTGTCTGAGTCAGGAAAATACAGTGATGGTATAGAGCAGTTTTGGACTCCAGCCATTCTGTTGTGTGCGCTCATCATAGATGCAAAGTATGTGAAATCCAAATCAACACTTAATAAATAATGCAATTTCCATTTTTAATGAATAAACTTTCTACAAAATTAGTCTTTTCACTTAAACTAGGTATCCCTAGCTTGCACATCACAGAAGCAGATTAAAGGTGAACCTAATGTTCCTGGGGCTTGGTGGTGGTGGTGGGAATTACTTGCGTTTTTATTAGGATTTTGTTATTCTTTTTATGGAAACAAATTCATTGAGGTCAGTTAGAATTTATTAAAAATTATAACATTGTTGTGAAATTATGAGGGTTTTTACACCTTGCTTGAACTATTCTAAACAGCAGGATATATACGTATTAGTTTCCTTAGAGAAAACCTCTGAAAATGTCAACTTTGTGCATATCTGTGTCTGGTGAAACAATATGTGTGCAAGTTAAACATTGAAAATAGTCCAAGAGTTGCCATTAATTTGAATTGATCTGAAATCATTATCTGGAACTGCCAGGAAATTGAAAAATTAGATATTTCCACAGGTCTTATCTGAGATAATACGTATCTTTTGTGGAATGTACAAGAATTTCACTATCATTACTGCTGCTAACTTCAATAGAACTTATGTTCATTAAATATGAAAGAAAGTACTGATGATAGGGTGCCTCTCTACTCAGAAGAGATTTTGGTAATACAGCCGTATCTGGTTATGCTCCTTCTCTGTATGTGGTGAATGCATGAAGAAGCCTCTTTGGAGTGTTATGGAGTAAAATAGTCTTCTAACAACATAAAGCAAACTATACATCAAGTTGTATAAACCTGTGCGATGATAAATGTCTAACAAAACTTTGTATATGGAGCAGACCAAACACACCCTCAATAGTTTTGGTCTTGACAGCTATGTTTCTTCAGCAGCTGACAGCTTTTGTGATTTTTTCAGTCTATTTTGCTAGAGGTGATAGGGTTACATTGGCATGTATTCCAGGTCTATTAGAAGGCTGCCTGCATTTAAGGCTCAATGATCTCTGCAGAATCCCTCAAGTCAGTACTTCTATGTTCCTTATCAAAATTTTCCTAGAATAACATCACCTCTACAGTAATGTTAGGTGAAAGACAAGATAAATAAATACATTTCTCTACATTTGATTCTTTGTATAACATGCTGACACCATTAAATTGATCATTATGTCTTACTGTTTTCCTTATCATGCCTCCCTCAATAGCTCTGGCAAGTTAGACAGAACTGTAACTAAGCAATAATTTTTAATTAATTGATATAAGAAATGTTTTCAAAATTCATAGCATTAAAAATTTTCAAAGAAAGATGAGAACATCTATTTTCAAGCATTTTTGGTTGAAAACAACTCATATTCTCATTATTCCACTAAAAAATTTGGATTATTCAGTGTTTTGATGAAAAAAATAAGAAGGGTTTTATTACTATTATTGTCATGCACATGTATATTTCTGTTTACTTTCCTATTCCTTTATTTTTAAGGCTAGCGCTCAAATTTCCAAAGGTAGGTAGTTGAGTTAGATGCCTAAATAACCCCATGTATGTGACAACACATCTCAGTCAGATCAAGGTTTAAAACCTGAATAATACACTGGGAATAACACTTGTAGGTTATTCTGTTGACATCACATTTTTTACTCTTTTTGACTCATTTTTTTACTCTTTTTTACTCATTTTTGACTTTGGAAACTCAGCATCTCTATTTGTTAAGATGGTGGATAATATGCTTTGTTCAAACATCGAATGCTCTAGGAATGGACTAATAACTAAGGATAAATTGTTCTCTTGCAAGATTTGATGTCAGGAGTGTGATCTGTTTCAGTTAAAAAAAAAAAAAAAACATCCGTTCTGCAGTGCCACTCACAAAACCCCTTCAGTCTAGCGTCCCTTATTTACTACCTCCATATTACAGAGTTCATACCAGTAGCCTTTTTTGCTCAGACATGAAATATGATTCCTATAACTACCAGACTGTTATATATTAATGTCTCTTACCGTCTTACTCAGACTTCCCCTTTTGCAGTTTTCCTGCAGTTCCCTGGAAGAACCAAAATCCTCTGAGACTGTCACCTGATAGTTGTGGAACCAGCTGAAAAAGATTTTCGAATTTTTATCAGTTCTTCTTGGATAATATGCACTGTGGGGCAAGATCACAGCCAAGAGGGAGGGAAATTTAAATTATTCACTGGAGAGATAGTATAGCATTTGTGAGGAAACTAAAACTATTACCATGAAACATAGGCTACATCTCTCACTGTTTCATGGAGTAAAAACCAGCAAAAGTATATGCACCATTCAAAACCTAACAAAATCAGTCCTTGCACTGTTTTTTGTACACTGGCATTTTATCAGCAGCATTTTGAAGACATGATGTCTTGCCTTTTCACTCTGGCATAATGAGTTCAATCAATCCACACCAGGAGCACTGTTTTACAAGGAAGTGTGAGGGACTACTTCAGATTGTTCTACAGCTGAACATCCACACCATTTAACTGTAAGGAACATGCTCAGATCACCATTAGGTAGAAGAGGTGATTGGACCCATGCCTGCCACACCCTGGGTGAATGGCAATCAATCTATCTGGGGTGGGATGGAAAAAAGATCGCCTTTCACTCTTACCTAGTGAAAGTCTTTTTCCTCTGTGAAAAAGACTACTTTCAGGAACAGTTTTAAGATAATGAATCTTGTTGTCCTACATTGTCTCCCTGCAATCTAACCACGTAAATATTACCCCACGAGACTTAGGAGAAATCTCTTTGTAGCCATTTTCCATGAGCTATTTTGATAAGATTTAGTCTATGTTATGTTTTTATGGATCCCACTGTCAGCTTTCTCTCCCCACACACTTCATATAGGGAAATGAAGCACCTGGATTCCAGTCAGCGGCAGGTTTGGTGCTGCAAGAACCAGTCAGTGTTTTGATGTTTAAGAGTGTTTTGCAGTTAAGTTTTATAACCTCAAGATTTTGACAACCTTTACAATTTTAAAGAAGTGGGATAAAACAATCTCAGTAGTGGTTACAAAAGCTGGGGGCACTTTTGTTAACTGAGCTGTCATTTTGGCATGGTTTCAAGTCTATGACAGACACTGAAAAAATATTGCATCATAAAATAGCCCATTTTACAGGATCTTAGCATGGAATATACCTAAGAATATGAGATCAACCTGTGCTTGTTATCTCCTAGAGATTAAAAAAAAAAAAAAAGCCAAGCAAACTAAAAACCCCAACCTCGCAGAGGGTTAATTTAAAACTAAGACGAAGCTACTTTCAGGCAGTAATGTTTTTTAAACCTTCCTTTATAATTTTTGCTTATCAAGGAGTGCCCTTCTGGTATATCAACTGAGCCAAGACTGAGTTCTCAAATACTATGATGGCTTCTGTTAATTAGATAGTTTATCTGTGATGAGTTGTTGACACTGAGATGATTTGTGTTAAATAATTTTAAAATATTCTGTGGGGCACTAACTTAGAAGCATTGTTTGTTCATATTCCAGGCCCCGGCTTCAATCTTTTTTACAGCCCTCAACAGAAATGAAGTTGATGCTTCAACAAAGTTCTTTAAGTCAGAACAAGTAACATCGCAAAGATATTTTTGAGTAACTGTAAATCTCTAAAATAATTTTGTCTTTTTATATTCTGGGCTTTAGTTTAATGGAAGAACATTTAAATTGGAAGAACATTTTTGGTAATATTATTTAAATATATTAAGTTTTGCTAGTTTAGCATTTTATAAGTATGTCTTTCGTGATGTTTCCCCGTCCATCACAGGTCTCTCAATTCAGGGCAAAATGAAGTAAAGACTGGCAGAATGTGACATTTCTTTCTACTAGGGTGCTATATTTTTATGCATGCTCCTATCTCTTGATGGGCTTTAACAGGAAAGGTGGATAGGCTGAGTTTTAGTTGTGAAATACACTGTTTGTTACAAAAAACCACACACTGTACTTCAGAGGTGCTTACTAAGTACTTCACTGTTTGAAATAAAAAATAAAAAAAAAAAGCTTGCATGTGGATGAACCAAGTGTAAACACAGATAGGAAGTACTCTGTCACCATATTAAAAGGAGTACATCGTTATTTGTTCTTCTTGTTCTTCTACTTCATAAATTAGTTCTCCCTTCCTGTCTTGCTTCTCTGTTCTCGCACCTTTCCACCACCTCATTTCCTTTATTTTCTTATCCCCCCTTTCAACAAAAATGATACCCTTCTTTCTGACTGTTTTAATCCAGTTTTCACTTATTTGCCTCCACTGTCTCTCTAGTCTTTAAGCCCCAAATGCTCCCTTTTCCTTCTCAACGTCCCATCCTTCCTGAGTGGGAGTTCTGCCCATGCCGCTATAACACCTCAGACTCTGTTATGATCTCCATTCTGCATTTGCACATGTATACAGTCCCCTAATTGAGAGACTTTTTTTTTTTTTTATTAAAAGCATTAGACATTTATATGTAGGAATAACACTTGCAGAGACATTCTCTAGGTTAAAAGTTAAAAGGGATGTCAATCATCATACTTCAGAACATAAACAGATTGCCAGCGTGGGTTGAAAAGGAATTTTCCCGACATAAAGTCATAGAAGTTTGCAATAGAAAAGAACTAATAGGTCAGGTGATCCATCTACCTGCCAATTCAAGCTTCTTCCCCACCATGTATTTTTCTGATCATTTGGCCTCTCAAAAATCTCAAGCAATTGGACTGTTAATGCTTCCCTGTAGAGATTATACAGTCATTTAGTGCAACTAGTTTGCTCTCCAGATTTTTTTCAGGTAGACAGCCTAAACTTCTTTCATTACCTTCATTCAACTAGTCTTAATATCACTCCCATCTATCACATTAAATAACATTTCTCTCCTGCCCTATTTTGTACACCTTCCTAGTGAATATAAATTGCTGTTATGGTCTGTTCAATGATTCTTACCCAACCTATTATTTGCATTTAGCTAAACAAACAATTCTTTTCAGTATCATCTCTGCTTAAATTTATACTTTTGAAAATATAATGCACATGAGAAGAGTCACCTACAAAGACTGGAGGCAAACCAGAGCTTCTGAATATATTTACACATACACATAAATAGATTTGTCAACAAGAATATTCTTATACATGGTACACCTATGCAAAATGAATGTTCAATTAAATATTATCATTCTTTATAAGACAGCCCTTTCAGCTATGCGAATGTTTCTATGGTAGTCTGTTCTGCCCTGCAATTCTTAGTTCAGGAAGGAAGACAGCTTTCCAAATCAGGGCCCAGTCTCTTCAGGGGTAAAAAAAAATATGAATTGTTTGGGGAGGAACAAGGATGAATTTTCAATAAAATAAAAACTATAAACAAGGGGAAGATAAAAAATGCACAAGTAACTCTGAAGCAGGCAGGAGAATACTTTGCCTAGGTCTTGAAAGGACACATGCTCTTGTAGATGTGACAGAGGACAGGGTGAGAAAGCACTGCATTGCTGTCCAAAGGTATCACACGAGTCTTCTGTTATTTGAGTAACATGACAAAAGAATGAATGTGAAGGTATAACTCTTCTTGTACTCTGTGCTAGTTATAGCACCTTGGGGTAAGAAAACCAACAGAGGGAATATTAACCCTTGCTGCAAATATCTTTCAACTACTAACTACAGTTTCTGTTTTCCAAGACAAATGTAACTGTCCAATAAACTCTCTTCTAAACTTCATAAAATCATTTTTCTAGAGCTATGGCTTTTGAGGTGTAAGGCTATATTACAGAGATATTTTGAAAGTCTTGTGGTCAAATTCTAAGCAGCGGTTATCAGATGAAAGTGGCTAGTTACCTTCACTGCACTCCCTAGTACTTAAGATACTTTCAAACTTCAGGACATAAGAAAATCAGTGGTCTAGCCTGTTCACACAGCAAAAATAGATTGCAGCAGTCCTCCTGTAAAAGTATGCTGAAGAGTATTGCCTAGAACTTTATACTGTAGGTCAATTTCTATTATAGTTCTAACAACCAAGTATGTAATATACTCCAAATACAGGTGACGAAATGGTTACTATAAAGTATCCAAGCAAGACTCATTTCTGTAGCTCTATTTTTATATCGTTACATCCTTTGCAGATTAGCATAAACACAATTAATTAATCATGAAAAGCAACTCCCACATAGAAGAGGGATTTTAGCTTCCAAAGCAACTTCCCTGCCAGACCTGAAAAATCTTATTCATTGTCAAGCAGTGTCACTCTTCTTAGCCAGCCTTTGATACCATGAGGTGCAGCAACCAAGAATTGCAGCTGTCTGCCTGTTTTTTGACATGGATACAGGATTGAAATATACTGGGCTATTTGCACCATCTGGTACATGCATTTCAGTTGAATGAAAGCAGATGAACTCCTGGGCACTTTGGTGATGAAACACCAGGAGAAAAGAAAACAAAACCCAGAAGACAAAAAAAGTGTTAGTGAGGAAAAGAAGCCTAATTGATCTAATTTCTGGACTATGGAAGGCCATCTTCTAGGTTTCCTTACACTTGACATGGGACTGTATGTTTGACTCCTTGCACATTTTGCATAAGAATGTGTTAGATTAAGCAGAATGTTCTAATGATCCTGTTTAGTTTTGAAATCTAGGGATCTATAAATATGTATATATCAGTGTTGCTGTGACTGTGATTTGCAGCTGTCAATCAGTTTGCCTTTATGGCTGTAAATTTTCATTTCACTAGATTTTTTTGTGTAGTCTTCTAAAAAGAATAAAAGTCTACTCCACATCTCCACATTTTAGACAGAAGAGTAATGCCTGATTAACAGTATGCTGAGAGGTGTCACATTCACATTAACACTGATGTGTGAACCAGTGGTCAAATAGCAGATTACATGTCTGTCACAACACATCAGGGCAGTGTTCCAGTCTGCCAGCTTTACCCTGCCCAGCTTCTTCAAACAAAGAGTTCTTCCGAAAACTGTAGCACAAAAAGAATGTTGAGCCTTTGGGGGAAAAAGATTTCTGTCTCACGATCAAGCTTTTCGAACTCTTAGTAACATCAAATGGCAGAAGGGGTTACTCACAGCCACATAACCTTGCAGGTTCTTGGATGTCTAACGCAAATGCTGCTTGTGTGGCCTTATCAAAGATTTTCTGCATAACTATATTACTGAAAAAGTCCTATGGCTGGCATATTTCAGTTTGGAGAAAGGATGCCAATTCTATCAAGTCTAGAAAAACTCTGACCCAGTTCCAAAAGAAATAGCAAGTTTTTGGATTATCATTTGAAGCAAGAAGTTAGGGTTCATTGGAAATATCATAAAAAATGTCCTCTTGTCTGAAGGACAGTTTTTGGTGGGTTTTGGTTTGTTTGTTTTGGTGTTTCAATTGGTTTGGGTATTTCTTTTAGTGAATAATTAACTAGCTGCTTAATTTCTTATACGGCATATAGTCATACCTGGAACTGAAGTGACTTTTAGTGGTTAATGATGTCTGAAGACAATACACATAATGAAGCAGAACATACTTTCAATCCCTTGGATGTTTTCATATATTAAAAGCAAAATTTTAGACAGTAATTGTTCCATTGTTTGCTTAACTTTCTCAGGGTTTAAAAATGCTTTCTGGAGAGTTGTGAGTATCATGCTCACTTGAATAGTGCCTGGCTTCTTACATGCTTTAAGTCCCAAAAGATCTGCTGAACTTTCCTGGAAGTTAAATTTGCTGTTCCAGTAGTACTCTCACAGCACTGAAAGGACAGAATGAAAAAATGTCTAAAACACTAAAACTACTTAAATTGCCCCTTGTTGTTTTCCTTATCATTATTATTACTGGTGGTAGCAGTAGTAGTTTTGTGTTATATCTTGGTTACAGGATTGTTCTTATCTCAATCTGTGGGAGTTACATTCTTTCGATTTTCATCCTTATCCCTCCAGGAGCAGGGGGGGTGGGGGGCGGGCGGGGAAGAAGAGGAGGAGTGAGCGAGTAGCTGCATGGTTCTGAGTTACTGGCTGGGCTTAAACTAAAACAAGCATAAAATTTACATTTTATTTTCAAGAACAGCCAAGTTACATACATCTTCTTTATAATATAAAAATATTCTTTTAAGAATATTATCAAAATGCTAAACTTATAAGCACTTATCATATGAGCCAGTATTTGGACACAGCCCAAAATGAATAGTTAACTATTGTCTTGGCTCATCTCTTAAATGTGATTATGAATTTACTATATACAATGGATATGCTATGTATACTGTCTCTACTTAATAATAGAGGATACACATTCTCCATTCTATAAAATATTAAATATTATTACATAAAAATATATTGCTCCTTATATAGTCATTCTTTGGATTTTTGCATCAATTCTGCATGGATAAACATTTCCGTACAAATTATTGCAAAATTCGGTCTACTGTATCAATATTTTGCTTTTACTAAAATCCTTTCTCTACCCCGAATTTAAAATATTGAGGAATACCAATACAATTTCCAAGATCTAGGAATTTATATAGCGCATAAACATTTACTTTAGTATATTATGGTGACAGTAAGGGACTTCAATGATTTTCCCTTTATTTAACTATAAATTAATATTTCATTAAAGAAAAAAATACCACTGCTTTGTTGGTGAAATGAAGTTCAACAGCACTCAGATGAGCCACAATTCAGTTTGTCAGGCCCAGCTTCCTTTCATCATTTTTTTTCTTCCTGACACCATGAACCTACTTCTACTGTCATAAGATGTAAAGTTTCTGTACACATTTTACTTCTCATTTCTGTATGAATGACTCTTATGTCTTGAGGCATAGAGATGTTATTTTCTGTGGATTGAATTCAGATTTCTCAGGAATAACGTAGGTATGGCATGTTACAAGCAGAAAGAGTAGCTAGAGGGTCTGGATTCTACCTCTAGCTATCTTCTTTCTAATTCACTTAAAGTCTCTTCGATAATTATTCTTAAGCAAAGGTCTCACTGTATCTTACAGCACTATACATACAAAGCAACTGTAGCTGTGCAGCACAGGATGGTGTTATACATGACACAGCAGTATAGTATTTTACATTCAGAAAGTAGATAAAAATGCACAGCATAAATGAAATGTTTTCACTGATATTAATTGAATTTATTCACATATTCAAAGACAGATAATGAAACGTATTTTAAGCTCTCATGAATGAATACTTGAGCAATGTAAAAGAAATATCATCAAAGTATCTAATATTATTCTGGTAGGAAGAGAAGAGTATAAAATTGTATAAAATTATTCTCAAAAAATCAGAGCTGATACATGGAGTTTATTAGCTGTGAAGAACTTTAGTAAAAATAGTAATGAAATTGTACATACAAGTGCAATTTTCATAAATATTTCTTATTGGTCAGTTCTGTTTCTTTTAAGTTTCATGCACATTCTCAGTAATTTCTGCAGAAGCAGAGTTTCTTGAACTGCAGGACAAGATTCATGGGGAGAATTATGTTCTTAAAGTAGCAGTGAAGCATCTAAATAAAGCAACAGTATTTTATTCTGTAGCGTTCATAAAATCTTTACTGAACTGATGTCTGTGTCTACAGCTACTTAGCATCTATGTTTGTTACAAATAGTATTCCTGTAATGTCTTGTAAGACACGTGCTGAACAACCTATACTTTCAAAACACAAGGGAAAATATCAGCTAACATTCTAAGCCCACTGTAATTCACTAACTTCACAAACCTGCTTGTGGATCCTGAAAATATTTCCTATACTTATCTGTCAAATGCAGACTGAAGTGATTTAAATTATCGTTAAAGGTTTGTTTTTGTTTCTGTAGTTCACTTCAAAATATTTACACGCATGGTATTATTATAATATAATGATATAATCTGTTAATTATTTTTGACATCTAGGATAAGAAAACGTTCAAGTGTTCCAGTTAATAATAGAATTGCTATTCTATTGAATTATGAAATTCAAATATACCAAACTGCCATGATTGTTGGAAAGACTGGAACCAACTCATACTCTCATCTCTAAAATAGTGCAGGTATTTTTTGTATCAAATTTCTGTGAAGATGAGTACAACCTGCATGTCTGTCTTTCTTTATGTAAGTCCATATAAGCAGCGTCTAACCCACCTTTGTTTAAAAGCCTTTCAGCAAAATGCGTGATGACTACACATGCTATGAAAAATAATCTTCGACCGACCACATGCTGTGTAAGGGTACCAGTGAAATACTTCATAAACAGACAGAATGCAAACATGCACAAACACACAAACCACTAATGCCATAAACAACCTCAAGCACAGTACAAACAAAATGCATGCCAAGAAACCTGCTTAAAAATTTCTATTATAGAAAAACACACTTTCAAGGTCTGAAAATTTACTTGACTACTAACTGTACAATAAACAAAACTATGTGAAATTCATGATGTTCTGTGAATGAAAATTCTATCAAGATCCAGAGACTGTCTAATATTCACTGTCCCTGGACAGATATATGCCATATATGATCTTCAGAGTAGCTCTGCTTGTTCTCCAGGTATGTCACTTGATAAAAACAAGCAACATATACACGACATGTGATCATGTGCCCCCTGTATGCTTATTGCATTTATAAATAATTGCAATTGTTAGGTAAGATTTGGGTACTCAGCAAATATAACAATCTAAATCATGGAATCAATTTACTCCTGATATAAATCTGGTTACTTCAGTACCACTTTGCATTGGTACGTAAATTAACTTCTATATAGAATTTAAAGGTAGAATTTTTTTTTTTATAGGGCCAATTATGGTGTATATGTGAACCACTACCATGCTTTTGAAAACACCTAAGGCCTCACAATGGCATCACAAAGCCAAGCACTTCAGTACCTAATGTGGCACTCTGCTGCCAAGTGAAACCCTTAGCCCACGCTTGGCAGGCAGACTGGATGCAGACAAATCTGAATAGGATTTATGTTCGTGAAAAACTGAGAAGGTTGTCGTTAAGTAGGAAATACAGAGAAGAAAGTCAGAGCCCAGAAACTGTCCCTCAGAAGAAGTTAGGTCTATCAGTCCAGTTTGTGCTAGAGTTTAGTCTGAGGTTCCTCCCCTCCAGTCTCCTCTGGGGGAGGTTGTGTGTTAGCAGCCAGATTTAAGTTAGGAATGACAAATCCTGTAATTTCATGAAAAATATTACCAGATTCCTTCTATATTCTTTCACTATTAATGTGGCAAACAGCAGCACAATGTTGTGGCAGGCATGTTTAATGCATGGCCAAATATGTAGTTATTGAATTCTAGTCTTTTCCTCGCTGAAGCTCTGACTTTGATTTTTATTTTTCTTCTCACACAGGTATTATGTTCACACAACCTTCAGGAATGTTAGTACCATCAGTTCTTCAAAAACTCAGATACACTGACCAAATGTTTAAAGGAAAACTGTAGCAGAAGAGGGCAGGTAAAAAGATGGACTGGTGGCAAATGTCTGATTTCTTAAGGCTAAACCTACTCTATTATGTCACTAGAGTAGCACAACAAGAAGGTTTAATGAGCACAGTGAAAACATGTATGGTCTCCAAGTAAGCTAGCATTGGAAAATTGCTAAATTAAACCAAACAAATTTCACTGATGACTAAGAAGAGTGCAGTGTGGGCAACTATTTGCAAGTTCAGATGACTCATTCTGAGAAAATTTAACCAGGTGTCCATCCAGGCAGGAGAAGTCACTATTCCCATGTTAGAAACAGGACCTTCATTCCCCTGATGCTGTTTATAATTAAGCACTTTAAAATAAATGTAATTAGTGGTCTTGCAAAATAATAGAGAATTTCACATCCCAGATTGGCTGAAAATTGATACGTCATCTCTTCATCCCTACTGTTCAGCAGATGCCTCAAGAGAATTATCATTTAAATTCAACAAATATCATGAATCTTCATTACCAGATTGCACTGATTAAACTCGTCAGATTCTAAATGAATTCAATTAAATGGGCATAACTTTTGTACTACAGCTCAGTCCTCAGAAAAGAGCCACTTGTTAATTAGATTATTTAGTGTTCTTTGTTTTTAACACTTATTTAATTTGAAAATGAATAAACAGTAAGAAGTAAAAACCTTTTGTAAATTTTCATTGAAGGAATCAGTGTGTGCTAAAACCATGTTTCTGAATACTCTTCAGGAGTAGGAAAATCTTAAGAAGGTGGCAAACCAAGCTATCACTGTTACTTTGGAATGTAGGGATAAAATTAAAAAAAAAAAAAGAAAAAAAAAAAAGAAAAAAAAATTAACCAAGTGGAGATGGAAAGAAGTGTGAACCTCTGAGGTTTTTTCCAGACCTTTTTCTAAATCAGAATTAAGTAACAAGATAGCTAATTTCCTTTTGTTTACCTTTCAGATCTTGCTTACACACAGCTTCAAATATTCTCCTTTATTACTTATGAATCCATATTATCTATTTATTTTTTTTCCCAGTGACTGTCTGCTCTGAAGAATACTGATTAAGATAAACTCTGTATGCCTGCCCATCCTCAGCAGAAGCAAGGTTGGTTGGGTTTTTTTTTAATTTTTCTTTCCAGCTAAAGATCAGCTTGTGACAATCAACACTACTGCACGCTTTCAAATTGAGATCAGGGAATTTACTGGTTAGTTCAAAATGCAACATTATGCTTTTGCAAATTTAGAAAGGACTTTGTCTTCTTGATAGTACAATTCTGAGACACAGTTTGGGGGGTGTTTGCAGGTTTTTTTTGTGTGGGTTTTTTTTTTTTCCCTCAAGCATAAGGAAGTTGCTGAAGATACTGCTAATGCATTCCTTGTTTTTTTAAGTGGCTACCTACTTGCTCAAATTCTTTTGTAGTAACAATCCTTTATTGTTGCAGTGAAGTAACTCCAGTTTATCTTAAAAAAATAGAACAGCTAAAGCTTTGGCATGGGTGAGTAGTATCTGCCTGAAACCATGCTTGGTTTGGAAGGTTTTGGATACGGTGGCACAAATCCCTTGACACAACTTCAGGCTGTAGGTCAATAGGGTATATTCAAGTTTCTTTGTGATAACTAAGCATGAATCAGAGTAAAGATGTTGGGTGACCTGACATCTCTGGAGCTCTGCTACAGAAAACAGTCACTGACAGAAGCCTTTAAACCCACATACTTGTCTATGCGCTATTAATGTCATCTGTAGTAGCAAATGCAATATATAGTTTTAAAAAAATAGTGCTCTATTTTTTTAAACTGGATTTATAAAGTCCAAATGTTTACTTAGAAGTTAAACATTTTGGTACTGGCGCCTCTAGGATATGTTGGCAGTGGAAAAACTAACCTACACCAGATGGCAGAGGTTAAAGAAATACTATAAAATATGGCTTCTATTCATACAGTTCTCAGACAAACAGAACCCCAAGCAGAAAAAAACTGTGAAAGTGGAAAACCTTTTCATTTGCTTACATTTCTCTTTGCTACTCGGCAAACCTGAGAGGTATTGTATCATCACGTATCAAGAAAGTAATATGCCAGATTGTTGTAACAGGTGGAATATGTTTGTTTGTAACACGTTGAATCTGAAATAAAGAAAGGACCAAAGTTACTAAAGGTTCTACAAAAACATTTACAAATTGTTAAGTACCTCTGTTTTGTACCTGCAAAGCTTACCATATAAACAAGAATCTGAGACAATAGCTGCATTTTGCACAGAAAATACAAAAATTAAATTCTCTTTCACAGGTTCAATTAATTTGTCTAGGTGAACACATAAGCTGAGGAGAGACTTCTACATTAGCATTTTTAGTTAACTATTTCATAAATATAAAAGATAATTTTTCTATCTAGACTTCATCCTATTTTACCTAAATTATATCCTCTCTAAACTTCATCCCGAGTTTTTGTATTTGTTTGCAAAGCCTCTTAAAATCACAACTGTTTTGTAACTTCAATGTACTTGACTTACACAGCATTTTATGAATCTATTGTTTTTATAATATAAATGCATCATGATAAAAGAAGGACTTCTTGTATACTTGTCACTTCAAAAAATCTGTGAACCCAAATCTGTAAAGCAAAATGTGTGATAGAAACCATTTTCTTATCATATACATAGTCATGTGATGTTTAAAAAAAGAGGAAGGGGAAAAAAATGATGTGAACTTGGGTACAATGGACCGTGCTGTCAAAAATATTCAGTTGTCAAAAATGCAGATGGCATAAAAGCACAGAAACAGATCAGTCGTTTGAGATTTTTTTTTTTTTTAATAAGAGTTATTGTGTGGAGTGTTAAAATTTATTAGATGCCTAAAAATGTGCGTGGGTACCCAGGTACGGTCTTCAATGATACCTAAATGCTTCTTGAAAATCCTTTTCATTTGAATAGTTAGGTACTTAATACCTTGAGAGACATAGTCCAATGTCCAAGATAGAAATAAATGTTCTCTCATACAAGTAGCAGTTAAAAAGGAAAACAGCAAGGTGCCTGAGGGGGTAAAAGCTCCCTGAAGTCTTGCCCTTTTCCTTAAATAAAAAAATAAAATAAAGAAAAAAAAAGAAGGGGGGGTGGTGGAAGCTGAAGCAAATTGAAAGCTCTGCACAATTAAAACAACACTACTGAGTAGCTTTTGAGGACACTCAGTAAAGATTTTATGCATTTGAAGATTCTGACACTACTAAGGGAATTTGAAAGAACGATTAGTATCCGTAACAAGCTACCTGGCCAATCTCAAGAGTTCAGCTAGAGGCAGGCTCTGCTTTTTCTTCCTGAACTGTCCCCAAAAGACAGAGAGGAATCTTGAAATACAGAAAGTGCTTACAACTACTACGGCTGTTTCCTCCTTCTGCCCACTCTATTTTTGCCCCTTTTTATTGTAAAAGTAGTGGCATTTTGGTGTGAATACAAAGCCCCTTTGCAATGGATAGAGCCAGTGTTCATAATAAACTCATCTCTTATTGCTAGGCAACACTGAGCAATGTGAATTTGTCACTTCTGTTTGGTGCAACTTTCGATTTCACCTCCAACTGTAACAATATAGCCTGCTATATTTTAGATGCCACTGTGGTTGGATGCCATCCCAGGAAAGATGTGAACTACTACTGACAGGGAGTGAATGACTGGCAATGGGCATAAGCAGTTTTTTGATTCTTAAGCCTTGACATATAATTAATTGTTAGATTTATTCTTCTATGAAACTCATACTTCAGGATTCCTACTTTCCGGCTGCATTTTAGAAAACACAAATGGAACATAAAAATTTCCAGTGAGGCAAAGTTTTGTTTGCCTGTTCACCTTTTTTTCATGTAGTATTTGCTCTGTTCATATTTTTCTGTATTGGATGTCATTTTGAGGTGTAAAATTTAGATCTTAAGTACCTTTTATCAAGGGAATATAATTATTTCTAAGGCATATCCAATTATTTGTTTGATTAAATATGTTCCTTACCTTAAGGAATTGAGGTTCAAATTAGAATAGATGCTGAGCAACTCTTATGCACTGCCGAATACTCCTAGTATCCAACCACATCAGTTGTCAAGGAGGTCAGATTATTGCAGACTGAATATAGTAGTCCTAATTTTTTCAATCTGAAATGTCCCCCCCATTCAAGACACAATAAGTTTAATGCTATTACATGCTATCTTGGCTTTTTTGATTAGAGGACTGATAAATTTTGTTTTTAAATTTTGTGCGTTGTTGTTTAACCTGGCTACTAGGTCTCTGCTCTTTGATCTTTGAAGAACTAGGTCTGTTTGGGAGCAAAAAAGGGAAAACTTTAAATCGATATTGTTTCACCACCTTTGGCTAAGATACAGCTAGAAAGAGGGACAATTTATACTTCAAATAAAATACACAACAAAGAAATCAGCATCATCAACAGACATTTATCTACATGTTTAGACACATTTCATGACCACATTAACTACAGAAATATCCCAAATAACTGAGAATCGTGGGAATATTTTAGTCTTTGCATATTTTCACTGACTCACTGAAAACAAAAGGAGTTTCTGTAACTATATGAATGAACCATCGCGTGTGCATGTTCTTTTAAGAAAGGCCAAGGGTGCAGTTCTATTTTCTTAGCTCTGCTTTCATATTTATGTGTCTCATTTCCAGCTCATTGCTGATGCCTTAGTTGCACTATCCATCAACACTTTTATCCTCCTTGTTCCTCAAAAAGAACATAAAATCCTTTTTTATGTGGTGGTAATATTATTGCAAATAAAAGCAAATACCAAAATCTTTATTAGTCTGCCAAAATAATAAACTATTTAATAAAAGCATGCTGTAAAAATAAGGTCATTTGCATCACTCAAGTTTCTTGCAGGAAATACAAAGAATTATTGGTCAAAAAGTACAAACTGACAGCAATTATTTCTGTTGTTGATCTAATGCTGCCTGAAAATGGGTTAAAAAATGCACTGAGGTTTTGCCAGTTTGCTGTCTTTAAATGTTTGGTTTTAATGCTGATGTATACAGAAGAGCCTGGGAGAATCACATTTTTCAAAGCTCTGCTTTTTTACCAATCTTCTCCATAATGGAGGAAGGAGATACTGGGTATACCGTATTAGAAATCTTTACTGCAAAGCTCATAGTGACCTTCTGACTCCCATACCCACAAGATTTACCATCCAAATATTTACCATGTTTGTATTCCGTATTAATTGTATTTGGTTAGGATTTGTGTCAGCTTTAGCTATGTAACCTTTTTCTACCTTCTCCTTTTGTCATTCTTGCAGAGAGATCAATGCAAAGCTTCTATTTGAGAAGTTTGTGAAATGCTTCAAGTTAGTCAAAATATGCTCTTAAAATAATGTATCTAATGTCTGATACTTTTTTCATGTTGTACTACAAACCTGACCATTATTTTCTCACTGCAGTTTCTCTCCCCATCTGACAGTTCTGCAAATATGTTACTGATAGAGCACAGAAAAATCAGTTGCCGTGGTGAGATTTAAACACTGTTTGTGATGTCCCTGCATACTTCCCCAGAAGAACCTGCATACAAACACTAAAATTAACCTAGTCTTAGAAATTTCTAAGATTGTAAATAATCTTCTTGATTAGAGAAAAAGTATTTACCTTAATTGCCATCATCTAAATGTTAGGGACTGATCTTTGAGACAACTGAGTTAAAATGTTTCAGAAATACGTTTTTTATTACTTATCACAATGATGACTTGTAACTTGTATATTTGTAAACCCCTGTAAACCTCAAAATACTCTGCAAGGAATAGCTAGGCCCACTTAAGCAGCTGAAGTCACATGAATGATCACACAACGATCAACAAGTTCTTGACCACAGAGTAAAATTCCAAGATACAGATCACTGGTGTTGTGTCAGCATTTTTGGGCTTTTTACTGCTTCTGCTTCTTAAGCGCAATAGAGATGCTCCCCTTATTTAGAGGATCAGACATGTATAGAGATGAAATATTTCAAAAATACATTACATATATTGAAATGAGTACTACATGGAGCCCTGTTAGTATATTCAATCGTGCTTTAAACTATAAACCAGTCAGGAGTTATTCTCCTTGCTTCACAGCTACAGACTGATGAAAGCTGAATTAACTCTTCTGTGTAGGGTAGATAAAAAGCATGCATATTATGCACATTAGGTGCAGCACTTTTTTTATTTTGAAAATGTGTAATTTTGGTATTTATATTTATTAATAGGTTGAGTAACTGCAGCACCTGAGCTGGGTTATACATTCCAGTAAAGTCACCCATATGAGGCTAAATTAGCCACTTCCAAAGCTGACTTGTTTGGATACCACTGTTACTGGAGTAACAGCTCCCAAATATACGTAGGACTCTGTAGCTCAGCAGGAAGGTGTTCAAGTCTTAAGACAACCATACACTGAAATACAGACATGTACAACGGTTTCAGAACACTCCATCCTTAATCAATGGTATGGTTCAAATAAAAAACACTTGCATTGTATGCGTTTAGTATTTATTGGGATTGCTATGCTATGTAGATATCATTAAGACAAACTGTACAGATGGACTTCAAAAGACTTAGATAATTGTATGAATGTTAATTAGGGCCTTGTCTATTCAGGCTAAGATATGTAATAAAGATATCACCAAATCAAAATTTTCAGATTATTATATCTGGTATTACCTATAAAACTGAGTAAATTTCCACGGGTCTTTTAAGGCTTATTTCTGAGCTGGGTTGCTTAGGTGTAAGAGAATTATGCAAGTTGTCAAAGGTGAAACAAATCAGTGGAAGATCCCTGTAGGTAATAATTTGTGACTGAAGAGAGATTATAGATTACTAAAATTCTCTTCAGCTTTTACAGAAAGACCCCAAACCAACACTAAACCAAGAAAACAAATAAGTAACACAAACCAGGCAATGGCAACTAGCAACCTAAAATTAATGTCCACACAGAAAAAAAACAGGGATAGCTGCTCCACTGGGTTAATGGCATAGACGACTACAGCCAGTCAATCTGTGATATGAACCTTTGGTTCACAACCTGGCCTTTCCAGGAAATCTCTGCAGATGGATGGTAAATTTGTCTCCTGTCTCAGCCCTTATTGCTGAAGTTGTAACAATTCTGTAATGTTATTGCACTAATCCAATGACTGCAAAACTCTGGTTTTGAAAATCATAATGCTTACACTAAGACCAGAAAGCAGGTGTCCTGTTTTTGTCTTTGCCCAATTCCTCAGGCATTATAGAAGCAATGGGCAACTAGAAGAGATTTTTTGTTCAAAACCAGTTCTTACCAATATAGTAACCAGAAGTATCTTTCAGACTCTTGCAAAGTATTTCTTCAAAGCTTATACAACATCAAAGAAAGCATACAGACAAAGCACTGTTGGAAAGTAAGTAACATGCCCTTATTTTTAGCGCTTGCCCACTTGTCACTCTTAAATTCTCATCTGCCTTTCAAATGTAGTGTAATCTAATTTTTATGCATACTGTATGCTCATACAGACAATTTCCCCATTTCAGAGTATGTCGAGTTTGGTAAAGTCTTTTGTACTTTTCCTTAACCTGTTTCAGAACTAGCACTATCACCATTTGTCTCAGTAATACATAGCATGATGGAAACTGACATTTTTTTATATAGAAGTAAAAAGAATATTAGTTTTATCAAAGCCTAGATCCCCTCTTCCCCTTCAGTTAGACTTAAATTTGGTCACTTCAGAGCTTACTGTGTAGGATGATTTTAAGCAACAGCCAGTGTGATTGCAGGCTCTACCACCTACTAATTGACCATGACAGGAACTATACGTCCAAAGTCAAGGGGTAGAGTGAATAGCATATGTCAGGGTCAATTATAAGGTGGAAGACCCTGCAACAAAAAAGACTGCACTGATTAGAGCATGATGTTGACATGGGAGCTGAAGCTTCAATGTTATTTCAAAGGGCATTGTCACAGCCACCCTTCCTTGAGGTCTCAAAATCAGAGGCAGATTATGACAGTAGTTTACACTATGCATGATGCAATAAAGTTCAATGGGACATTGAAAGATACCATTGATCAGTTGCTTTTCTGCAATGATAAAATGTTTTCTCTCTATTGCTCAAAATTAAGCATGCTACTTTGCTAATCAGGTCAAAATAGCTCTATACTTACTAGATAAATTCACTTTTGAAAAATCTGACTGTGAGACAAAATGACAATTAAATATGACACAGTTAAGAAGCAGCTTGACTGTTAAAGTTCTTAATATTTGTCCTGGCAAAACTGAAAGAATAGAAACAGTGATATGGAGAGAAAATAGCCCTTTTTATTACTTATAGCTATGCTATAAATATTTTATGTTACAGGAAGATTTTTGCACTGAAACAAACAGGATGAAAAAGCTGCTGTTTGCTTATTTCCATGAAACTTCAGAAGCTTTAACATGCTCAAATATTCTTAATCAGTGACAAACTGCAGAACCATTTAGTAAGTGCGTAATGATCCCAAGTTACATACCATCACAATCAGACTCTACAGTTAATTTTTAGATTTTCACTGCACCAGTTACATTTTCTGAATCTTTTCTTTGAAAGCTGTTTCTCAAAATTTCTGCATCTCTGTAAAAATACCCAAGTCATTTCTGCCAACAAGCTCCCAGTGGTTTAGCTCATGATGATAAAGAAGCTGTAGCTTAAGCTTGTTAACTAGATAGCTAATTTCTCTCTGTTCTCATGAGCTATTATCCATTTCAACATTTTTCTTAGGTGCTTTGCAGCCATCAAATAGGCGGCTAACTCCCCAAAAATGAAAGCCTGTAGCCTTAGACTGAAAGTTGTGGGTAGAAGAACGCATTATAAGGATCATTGAGTCTGAAAGATATTTTTCTTCTCCTCTAGAATGGTTAATAGGAGATCATAGTCTCTAACACACAGAAAAGCTTCAAAATTTCCATCTTCAGTCTTCATTGGCACTTAATATAGCTTCACAGGAAGAATATCATGTTAGATAATAGGGTCTTGGTTTTGAATCTTTTATATGTACTTCTTTACCACACTCACCTCTGATCTACATTTGTTTCACTGTAACACTAGAAGAGTTCTCACATTTATTTTGCATTTAAATCTTACGTTAATTTTAAAATCAAAACATTTCAAAAAATCCATTTTTTTTCTCTTTGAAAGTCAGAAAAAAAAAACACACCCTAAAGGCAGGAGGATATAGAAGTTCTTTAACCTCTAAATACAACATCTGTGCTCAACTCTTCTATTGCAATCAATGGAAATTGCTATCAATTTCCAATGCAATCAATTCTATTCTACACTGCAATGTAGAACAGAAACTCCTTTAGTACTACAGGCTTTCTGGTGAGGTGGTGGTGCTTAGACATATCTTTTTCCCCTTGAAAGTACTGAAGGACTTCAAATGAAGAAAAATACATTACAATCCCACGGATTAAGCTGAACAGAAAAATGGTAAATGAAGGACTTTGCCAGTCAAACATGACAATTTGTTTTGGAGGTAATTAATGTTAGTGGTTTCACTAATAAAATAAAAATTTCAAGCACTGAAAATAGAGCTAGTCGAGTTAAAAATTTGTTCAGCTGTCATTAAATGTTAATTTTAGCTTGCACTAGTGACTGCTGGAAATGGAAAAAGAATGGACATTTTGATGGTGATTTAACCTTATAAGGTTAATTTTGGACTTCTGACTCACTGAAGACTGGCACGTGGATTAATGCAAATTAAGTTCATCAAAAGGTTAGAAAAATTGGCATCACATCATAGTAGGACCATTGACTTTTAGTCAAGATCATACATAATGCTATCTTAGGCAAAATTCTGTTTCTGTTGCAGTGGTTAACAAATACAGGTCTGAGAGTTTTCTTCAGTGCTATATAGAGGATGAAGCAAAGTTGCTGGATTTCACACTTCTGCAGCAACAAGCCAAATCACCTATGAAAATGAAAAACCTTGTCTTATCTGAACTAGAAACTACAGGATTAGTTGCATATATTTTTAGTAGGGTTTATATGGAGCACTTAAAAGCAAGAAGCCCATAGGCCCAGTAAATCATCCTTCACATACAGCACTGATCACTGGAGCCATATCTGGGAGAACGGTTAGAGATGGACCTGAAGTCACTGTATGCCTATTTCTATTTAAAGAGGTGAACAGCATGACAAGGTGTTTGAGCTAATCTTAGTAGGCTGTTTCATCTTGGGCATAGTGCACTGGTAGCAAGGTTACACACCATTCAGAGTGATGCTTGTTGTATCTGGTGAGCTTAAAATGTAGGCAGGATGACCTTGAGTCCTTCCACACCCCGGTGGAGAGACATGCCTCCTGAGAAATTCCTTTCATTCAGATTTCAGTACCATGTCAATACATCTCATGCTTCCAAACAAGAAGTTTTTTCCCAAAATTTAGTTCCAGTATATCTCACAGAAGAGTTGATAATAGCATGTTTACTGTGAAGTAAATGAAAATTCAGGGAAGTTGTAAATGACAGGCAGCTAAAGGAACGCTGTAGCCAGTTTCTTACTTAAAAAGACCAAAAAATCCTCCTGTAGAATCTCAAATAATTTTTCTGCATTACATAAACAGCTCTGGGCATTAAAGTAGCAGAAATTCTGCCACCTGTTAGACAAGGGAAACACCTCTGACTGCAGGAGAGCCAAAGCAGGATGCCCTAGAGAGGGGCAATAGTGGCATATTGCCAGCTACACCCGCAGAAACCGAAACGTTCCTGTTCAGACTTGGCAAAGTCTGGACTAAGCAAAGCAGGAGATGATTTTTAAACTCTTTGTTTCAAAATGGAAATATTCTTCTAACGTTACATCTGCTTTATATATGCCGCATTCGTTACTTACTGGGGATTATACTAGGAAATCTTTTAATTAAGAACTTCATTAGTTCACCTTTAACTGCCAATCACTGGATAATTGGCCCCTTTCTAACAGGCACCGCAGCTCAGGTATGCTAAAGTGACTGTTTCTCAGAATAACTTATTGAAAGTAAGTTATTTTTGGAACTCATTTATAAGAGAACTTAATTAACTATTCCAGATCGTTAGGGATACTGCATTGCTTTTTTTAATCCTCTGACAGGTTCCTCCAGTTATATTAATTCATTATAATTATTTTCAACTTTCTAGAGAGACAAGGGTGAGAAAGAAGCACTGAGACATTGCTGGGTTTCTGTACAAACCAGCCAGTACTTCCCCAAGAAGAAAGGCAGCTTTGGTGAACTGTATTGTTTCAGCTGCTGCAGCAGTATAGCAGAATGTCTTGAGGCAACCAGCTCAAGAGACGATGCACTCTTTTGTCCACTGTTGCATGGCAGAACCCTTTAAGAGCAGTGACACTACACCAGAGCTATTTCATCAGGTGAGTGAGAGAGAACAGATTTTCTTACTGAATATATTCCAAATAATTTGAAAAGGGTATCTTTAGAGGTAAAATACAGATTTGTTTTGAAACCTCACTCTATTAATTCAATTTTGACATATTTCACAAATTCTGGGAGCCAAATCCCACTTTTTTTTATTTGTGCAAATAACTACTGATGTCTTCATCAAATGGAAGCAAGAATTCCAGTCTCATCAGCAAATGAAGCAGACTTTGGTCCTGCAGTGTCAGATGTAACTTCTACTTCAAATGAGTCTGACTTGTAAGTGGAAATTTGTTTTTCAAAAGCTGTAAAACTGAACGCAATAGAACCATCTGCTGAAAAAACAGCAACATTGTATCAAAACAGATTAATAATAACAGTTCCTTGAAAAAATAGGGAAGTTCAGAATTATTCTCTTTTCCAGATCTTGTAATAATGCTACTTAGAAGAGTGCTTTACAATTCTTTGAATATTTTTATAAAAGCTGTGTGATTAAAGCTACTGATTTTATGGCCTCTCCTTTTTCTAAAACAGCAGAATAACTTATGCAGCTGATTTTTGGACTTCCCATGTATCATTCCTAATTATCGTAAAAGAGCATCTTTTAAGTGTTCACAACTACTAGCTGAATTGTTCTTTCTTGTGATAAGAAAAAATCATTTCATCTAGACCCAGAAAAGATAGAGGTGATGTATGATAAGGTACCCCCCCTTCCATTTTTTTTTTTTCCCAACAAATCAAATACCTTTCTTCTGCCTTTTTTTACAGTTCCTCAGAGGTGTGGTTATTTTCTACTAATTCATGTACTATGTGGCACTGTTAAATTCAAATTAGTACTCCGCTAAAATCTCAAGTACACTGAATTTACAGTTTGAATTCAGAACAGGCCACCATCACCTTTTTGAGCCAAAAAATGTGCCCCAAAAACCTACTAAAATCCCTGCCCTTTCATCAGAATTTTACATCTAAGTAACCCTTTTTGACATCATCTAAGATGTTTTGAAGAGCAGAAAAAGCTAAGAATTATGCATTAAGTCATCATCACTAAACTAGAAGGAAATCCAACTGTCCTGTAAGTAATTCCAATGTAAGTCAAGTATTTTATCTCATAACTGCTGGCCTATGATGGCCAAAGCATGAACTGAAGATTTGTTTTAAAACACGTGTTCTTTGTAATTATTCCTGTACAGAAAAATTTGTGTTGCGTTTACTACCTCTTCACAAACACTTGTCACTTCTTAGCTTTTCAGAAGTGTATTTAGGAAGGCATCGCCTTCATATCTGCCCATAACTATCCACACCTATTTTACAAGTTCCAGTTACCTACTGTACAAGTCATGTGCACAGTCAAATAATCTTTAGAGAAAAAAAAAAGGGGGGGGGGGTCTTCCAAACTGTTTCAAGCATAAAAAAAATCATATATATTTTTCTCAATAGATATTTATTTTGGCACATTTATTGCTATGAACAAAATGTTTTTTCTTAGAATATTTTCTTCCATCATGTCTCCTTTTCACTTCCTGGGAACTTCAGACCCAACAATTTGTGTTCAAGAAACTTGTTTTTCAGAGGCTTGCACAATTCACAATTGGTACAGGTTGTTATATGGCATTGTATAATGTTACATGTTATCATCCCCCTTATCATGTTACATGTGATAAGTCAACACTCACAGAGAATAAAGTGTAACCTTCATCCCAGCCCTGAGGAACAAAGCCTTGTTAGCTGCACCGTTTGTTACAACTAAATTCAATGGGAACCACAAATCAGGATTCTTGGTCACAGCCAATTTACAGGTTGGAGGATCGACACCAGTGGTGGCACTGGAGGTGAAGACACTGAGCAGGGCAGCACGGAGGCTCACCCTGAGGCACTGTGCTTGTCCCAGCTGACCCTACATACCAGGCCCCAGCGAGGGTGAGAACCAACAGCACACCCGTTTTCTCGTACCTGTTTGGGGCCAACAGGCCCTTTGAATCAAAGCCGGGAAAGTGGTGGGCCCTCTGACTGCTGCTCAAAACACCACCATGATACCCCTAGAAACAGCTTTATCTGGTGGCATAGGTTACAGTATCATGATACAGTTTCACTGGCAGAACAAACCCACAGGGCTCTTCTGTGACACGACAGAAATAAAACTGTCTGTATTCAGAGACTGGGCACCTAGGCAAGTTTTTCAGCGTTCAGCCTACACCATAGTGGTGTCTGTTGTACGTGTTAACAGCAGGAATGCTCAGTAAACTGGCCCAAAACCAGCGATTACATGATAAACCCCAGATTTTTAGTCTGCCCAAAGGTGCAAATGGACATCTAGCGCTCTCAGGTAAGCACAGAGGCCTCCAGCGAGACAGCCAGGTCTGCTCTTTCCTTCCTCCCTGCTCGGCTCTCGCTCCAGCCTCTCGACACAAGCATGGAGGGGGGGGCACAGCAGCGGCAGGGTCCCTCTATCAGGCCCCACGAGGGCCGATAGAAAGGAGCGCCCACACCGGACTCCGGCCTCCGCAGACGCGACGCCGACCGGCCCACAGCGATTTCTGAAGACCCGCAGCTTTTCCTTCCATCACAGCGGGCCCTACCGGTCTATCTGCACCGGGCCGCGGTGAAGCCGGGCAACGACAACGCCCCACAGTCCCGCCAGCAGTCACCCGAGGGGAAAGGGACAAGCCGCCCGCCTCACTCAGTCGGCTCTATTCCCCACTCAAACCAAAGCAATCGTTTAGAACAGATCCGTTGCAAA
>JANRGW010032214.1:11976-33189 GCA_024733675.1 Psilopsiagon aymara | reverse complement strand
CCCTCCTCTGGACTTGTTCCAACAGTTCCATGTCCTTTTTATGTTGAGGACACCAGAACTGTACACAATACTCCAAGCGAGGTCTCCTAAGAGCAGAGTAGATGGGCAGGGTCACTTCCCTTGACCTGCTGGTCACGCTCCTTTTGATGCAGCCCGGATACTAACCCACATGAAAACTGAAGGAGCTCTTGCTCTCGTGTTTAGGGGTGATTTTTGCCCTAATCTGTTGCCCTCTGCTAAGGCATACCTTTCCTAACCCTAAACGTGCTGCGTGCCACAATCACACCTTATTTTCCCTTTTGTGGCAAAATGAGGTGATGTCATGCTATGAAGCAGGAAGACCTGTGCCTTTTACGCATTTTTATGTCTACATTACATCAAAGGAAAATTAAATTCACAGTGTTGGTTACATTAACTATTGTGAAGGTAGGGAATGTTTGAAGGGAATTTAATAATTAAGCTGATTTCAAGGGCCTATCAACAAGACTGCTCTTCAGCTCCATAGCAGAGCCACTTGAGTAGAGAGTGTTCGCAAATACACCATGAGGTTGACAGGTTGAAATTACCACAGATTAAAACAAAGTAGGCAATAAAAATGCAAACACTCTGAATCATTTTAATAAGAGTACAGTAAATCACCCTCAAACAGCATTCAGCAGCGTGCGCCATGGGGATTTGGGGCTTCTTATCCAAACTGTCCTGTGAACTATTTCCTCACCTTCTCTATAAAAAGGCTTAATCTTTGCTGAAAGATTCAGATTTGCAACTCTCTAACTCCTCCTGTATGTTCCCTTAGATTACTCTGAAGAAGCCCCATATATTTAGGCCTTACTAGACATGGAAGTTGACCTGAAGTAGTCTAAAATCAGCTATAGTCTGTGGACCTAGATGAATGTTTGACACCATGGAAGTGATTAAAATTAAAATGCTGAATGGAGGCCTCACAGTTAAGTCACTGTGCATTGAGTTAAAGGAAAACCACCTTCTTGTCAAGGAATTAAATATGTTTTGCGCAGATAACCATGGTATTTTTATTTTGGGTGTGCATTTTGAACAGTTGCCAAACTGTCTTCTTTGCTCAAAACAGTATAAATTTTTTGGCTTTGTTTATAGGCTCTTTGACAGCAGGGAGTGGTATTTATTCTTTTTTTTTTTTTTTCCACTGAAGGAAAAATCTGATCAATTTATGATCTTCAACAACAACAAAAATCTTTGAACAGAGTTTGCTCTTTATTTCTCTGGCATCACTGCTAGGTGGAAAAGCATCTACTAATGATTCCTCATGATTTCTAATACCTGTTGCACACACAAACTGTTAATTATCTAACAATGCAGCACAAATATGGACAGCAGTTTTGCCAGAAAAGATCTCACCGTTTCTTTCTTTATTTCTCTGTTTGCTGGGGGCTTTTGTTAACACCCAGAGATGAGTGGCTTGAGTATATTTTGAGCCAGCAGTCATGTCAAGGAAAGCTGTGAGTCAGTCAAACTCTGAAAGGTTCCAGCAGGGCAATCATATCTGCTCACAGGCATTAGCACTGCTAACAGCAGAAAATGAGCTAGAACATGCTCAGGCCAGGTTCTCATGCCAGCCTGAGTAGGGCCTTGCCACCTGTCACAGCCTTTAAGGCAGTATGTCTCAAATGTGGTCTGCAAAATGACTGAAACATTTTAAATGCTTCAGTCCTGCTCTTACTCTCATGCCTTCCAGAAGGAGGCAAACGTTAATAGGGAAAACCAGAAGTAATGAATTCACCTTCACTATTCCAGTTGTTAAATGATTGCCAGTGTCATTATAATAGATGAACACTGGGGGTTTTTTAGTCTTTTTTTCCTCTAGAAGAAATCAATGTTCTTTGGGCTTTAAAGGATTTAACGATTAAACCATAACCTCTGGAGAGCATGTCTCTTGAGCAAACATTTGTCAACCTGCTTTGACCATTTCTTTTTTTTAAATATCACAAAAGTGCCCTAAAAAATTCATTATCCCTCAACATGTTTCTCATAGCAGCTGGTGTGCTGATAACATTACTGTATTTCAGGTGAAGCTACAGCTGATTGAGGCTGACCTCATTTGCAAGATCAGTTACATGCTTTAAAGCCTTAGCATGGCTCTTCTATTGCTGATGTAGTAACTTTCAAGATCACATTTGTCATAATCAGTGAAGCATGGATCTTTTTCTCCAGCAGTTTTTCCAAGAAGCTCAAATCTCCCTGCTTCTGGTTCGACTGGTTCTTCAGGTTGCACGTAAGTCAAGTGTTCATACTTTCAGCACTTACAACATTCAGAGTTTCTGAAGCAATGTGTATGAGTCATGTATCTCAAAGCATTTATTCCTGGGATCCTAGCCAAATAAGGAGATCTTTTTCTTCTTTTTTTCTTAATTTCTATTTTTTTCTTTTCTTTCTTATGGCTCTGTAAAAAGTCACTGTGTGAAAGGAAAATGCCTTAAACTTGAAACTTTGTCCTCAGGTTAAGCTGTTCATTTTTTTTAAACTCTGCATTTTTATTGTTCAAATAATAGATTATCTGAAGGCCTGCATGTTTCTTAGGAACAGAATGAAAAATTTGGATGTCAACACTGATTCCAAAATTTCCAGAGCCTGAAATGACTCACAAAAATACAGTACCAGGAGAGGAGCAGGGACAGACAAGAACTGTGACAGCATTCAATCATAATGGAGCAGATCACTTCTAAAAGTGATCTGCTAAAAAAAAAAAAAAGGAAAATCCAATTTTGGTTTGAAATTCTATGTCTGGGACTTAGGAGGGTTTTTTTTTTACCTCATATTCTAAAGAAATATAATGGTGATTTCCCTGAAGTCATGGTAATAAAGAATCTTTGAAAAATATCGATTAGTCAGAGGAGAAAGACAGACTGAGGTCTGAGGAAGAAGATGAATAAGAATTGCTATATAAAGAACATTTACATCTAACAATCCTGTTATGTTCAACACAAGTTAATATGGAATGTCCAACATGTTAAAACAGGAAGTCAAGTCAAAAAGGAAATTTCAAGTTTGCAGGCAACTAGTAAGTCCTACCCATATTGCTTAATATAAAAGCTTTTCTTTCTCTTTTCTTAGTTTCTTTATACTGCATAGTTATGGCACATTTGAGAAAGTTAGATAGCCAAGCTTTACACCTTAAGTACCTATTAACTTTTCAATAACATTCAGATTTTATTTAACAGTACATGGAAACAGATACAGCAAGAAATCATGCTGGACTATTTAGTGTATTCATATTAGGAAATGAGGAAATCAAAGCTGGATATATATCTGTTTCTAGTGGGTCCAGATGTTTTGAAGACAATGGAAATTCTATTTATGGAATGGAAGTTTCTGTTGCTCATATAAGTGAAGTTCTAGATGAACTTCAACACAAGAGAACTTGAAGTATTAACTGTGCCAAATGTTTACCAACATTAACATCTACATGTGAATTTTTTCCTTAGTTTTCATTCTAAATCTAAAGTTGGGACGAGATCTATTTTAGTTTATTTTTGTCAAAAAATATTATTTAATACTTGAATATCTGAATAAATTTTGGAAGCAGTACCCATTATACTTGGTAATTTGCCAGATCAGGAGCTGAGTGTGTTTCAGTATTTGAATTACGTTCAACCAAATATAAAGTGGTAATATATCCTGTAGTTACAAAAGATAGACTGCCACTAAAAATAAAATTGGTATGATAAAGCATTTTTGTAATAAGGAAATCAGATACAGATATTATTTTGCTGGAATGTATTACTTGTCTGTGAGGATGTTCTTCTATTAAGCTTGTTCTTTCTACACATCCCTCCATGCACCGTCATCACTCTTTGGTCAGCATCATCTGTAGCTCTAAAGGCTGTTGTAGTCATTTGGGGTGATGTAAACTGGTTGCTTATGAGAGCAGCTGTTAAACTGTAACTGCAAAACTTCTCTAGCAGTAATAGACTGACATGACCTGGGAAAATACCAAGATCCAGCAAGTAAGCAATGCAGCGTGATGTCAAACACAGTTGTTACAAATGTGAAAACAGCATTATACAGCTAATGGTTTTAATTCAGACAAATGTGGCTGACTGTACATGGGCATTACCCTCAGCAAACCAATAAGCCAGGTTCAGCTTGTTCAGATGCATGTCAGAAACAAGTGAATAATACACTTCACTTGCTCTAGTGGCAGCTGTCCAGTATTGAAGGAGATAAGGCCTAATTGTATCCAGGGAGATGGAGGAGGAAAAGGATATTAGCAAGGGAGATGACTGGGCTACTGTTGTGAACTTCATTCCTTTTCTGAGTCTGAGGTGTCTGCCTCCAAAGTTTAGGACAGATGTCAATAAAAAATACCCTTCTGATAATATTCTGGAATAGCAAAGCAATGTATTTCACTCTAGTCTCATTCTCAGAACTGGCTGAATGTAATTTTGGCTAAATTTTTAAACCCAGATATCTACAAAACCATCCTGAAATAGATATGCAGCTTAGAAAGTTTCAGCACAAATGACTACGGTTAAATTATGTTTAAAAAATTTAGAATAGGCTCAGGTGCTTTGAATGGAAGGAAGCGACACTCTGTCAATAATTAAAGCAAATTAATTAGGTTGCATTTCCTGTGTGGTTGGCCCGTGATTTATATGTGTTGATACTCCAATCAATGCATACAGTAGGGAGTTGAAAGACTTTTTTCAAAATAAGTTTCTTCCCTGGGAAGTAACTAAAAAAAAAAAAAAGATATTTTGGGATTTGCTGTTTATTGTATACCTTGAAAAGAAAATTGAGCCACAAGTGACAGGTATGAATTTTTTACTTTTTTCATACTCAAAAAATACTCTGTTCTGATGTTGGTAAGAGAAAGAGAAGAACTTACACAGAATAGAATCTATTTTTTTCCCTCCTTTAGAAATTATTTTCACTTCTTTTTCCTTTTAAATTCTAATTCCCAGCTCTGGGAATTCAAGCAGGGAATCAGACTGGGGCTTACTACATCCTCACAAGTACAAGGCTGTGGAATTCAGATTGTCTCCTCGTTACACATGGGTAAGTCTCTCTCTGAATGATTAGAAAAGAGTGCCAGAGAAAATGTAACATCAAACTGCTATGAGTAATCAGATTAATCAGTGCTGGAGGCAGTCTGTGGCAACTCAAAGAAAAAGAAGCATTTTACATGGAGAGGTTTCTCAAAAAAGTACACATGCTCCTTTTTATCTACATGTCCATGGATGGAGCCATATATTTGTAATGCCATGCCATATATAAGGAAAGAAAATCCAGTTCATGAGTTGCATCTAGCCCAGAGAAAGGAGGATAAAAACGGGGGAATGGAAAATAGCCAAGTATCTGTAGTGTGTCCTCTGCTTCCTGTCCAAGAATGTCTGTAAACTAGGTGACTGATACTGCATTTACTATCCTACCTAGCAATGCCCTACTCCTTCATCCTCTGCTGACCTGTGAAAACTCTCAAATATGCTCCTGCAATATATAACCCCTGATTCTACAATTGCTTTCTCATGCTGGACTCTACCTGTTGGAAAACCCACGCCACACCTATAAGAAAATCTGACCGTAAGAAAATCTGTCTCATAACACTTCTGGGAAGATAATACTCGTGTCATAGTTAGGGCAGATAAATACATTGAATTACTACATTTAGATGTGGGAAAAAAAGTGATTCAACGTAGCTGTAGCTCATCACAGTCCCCAAATAGCAGAAGTGCCTGGGAGAGCTCCTCCCAGGTGGAGTAGGTTCAAACTGTCAGCCCTAGAGGTGAAAGGAAGGATACAAGTCTTGCTTTTCAGCTCAGCAAACTATCTCAGAAAGAGTAAGGTTCAAACATCCAGCATTTGACTTCCTCTGAGAGCAGAATTTGCAACAGAACTGGAATTCATGCCTGCATTTACAGTTTTCCTGCAGTAATAGATACCTGCTGTGTTGAAACACCCAGTTTTGATGTGAATTTATCATCTGATTGGAGGTACATTCTTAACCCCTACAAAATTGAGAACAAAATGTGTTAAGGAATGCAAACCCTTCAAAGAATCTTCCCTTTCATATTTTGTCTTTGTATTCCCACAGAGATGTAACATACTTTTATTATTGTAGCGTGAAAAAAATGTGTTTATGTATGTATAAATATATGGAACCATATGAAAAATTATCACAAGAATAGAGCCCCAAAGCTAGACTGAGCCTACACTCTGTCCTTCAAAATTATTGGATGGTTAATTCTCTGTTTTCTGGAAGATTCCAGGGAGGCTGAACCACCACACAAGGGTTGTGCCTCATTTGAATATTTCTGCTGAGGTCTCATCTGTGGTCAGGATGGAAGATGGATAAGAAGAGAGGAGACTAGCCACCATAGAATATAGCTCTCTGAATGATGGGGGGTTCATAGCTTTCAGGCTGTGACTTTCTTTTTTCAGCACGGGATAATTTTATTTCAAAAGTAAAATATTCAGATGACACAGATTATTTCCCTGCACCACACAGAATTTTCAAAATGGGCCTGAAAATCTTTATCTATATTTATATAAGCACTTCTAGTTACATAGCGAACCTCCAGTTTTCAATCTTACTGTAGGATTTCTACATATTCACTTTCTATCATGTATGTCTGATGCCTGGACTAAGTGATGACTAACTGAATAGTAACTCACCAATTCACTGACCTATTCTGAAAACTGTTCTAATCTTTAGTTAGGGCTCAGATGTATGATTTAGTTCAGTGTAACAGATTGCTCTGCATCATGGGAATTCTGTTAGGTGTCCATATACACACTTCTGGTGAATAGGAATTCAAAATGCTATGAACTCATTTCACTGTCTTTCACCATCACATTTCTTTCTACCAAATTCTTTACAAATTGTGTAAAATAGCAGTCCACGAGCTAGATCCCATGACATATGTAGCCAAAGAAGTGCAAACATGCTAGCAGAGACCTTGTCATTGTCCAGGTCTCAGGGTGGTGTCCAGAGCCCTAAATTTTTGTTCCCTCTATAGTGCATAAGGAAAAACAAGAAATGGCTTTCTGAAAAGCAGCTGTGTTGAGGATGAAGCTCTCTGTGCTAGACTAGGGTTTCTATTTCCCTGTAATATTAATTAGCTGAATTAAAATTCAGCTAATGAATGAATTAAAACATCTCGGATATTTTAGTATTCTCAGGGAAAAGTCGCAATATGATGCCAACTTCTTACAAAATGAATTGGATTGCCAGATTGGCAGTGCATTAGGAAAACAAAGCAACAAACCAAATCAAAACAAAGGAAACACCAGAAATACAATCAAACCCACCAGATGCAGAGAACTTTCTAGGAAAGTCCAACATGTATGCAGGAATCTGGGACTTGGCCTTTGATTTTCTGTCTCAGGGAAATAACAAAAAATAGCATCTCCCACCTGAATCAGAATTCTGTTACCACCTGAAGTAAAGACCTCCTTTAACAAGGGGTGGGTGCATATGCAACATCATAGTTCTATATGAAATTTCCTGATCTACAGCAAAGAGTTAGATGCATAAAATGATAGTTTATTATTTAAATAACAAAGTATCACAGAGCACGTGTGAATAAAAGATGAACAAGCTAACTGACATGCTATTAGCTGAATGAGTCTTGAACTGTTGTAATATGAAGTAAAGAACAAACAAGCTCAAATCATCCCAATGTATGGAAGCAAGAGTGATTTTGGTTTATTGAACAGAATATCTTTTTGACTCACAATAAAGTGAAGCCTATGTCTTGGTATGGTTTGGTAAATTCTTGTTCAATCTTCTTTGACAGTAGGTGCCTAATCTTCTATAGAGCATGCAGAGAGATTTGTCTCTATAATTTACCATAAAGTTAATGGGAGTTCTTCTAGAAAGACCCATGCATCAGTGGGCTTGATTAAATGCTGGCTGCTCATGACCCTATCAGATTCTTTAATGCATAAGAAATACAGATGAGCATTTTGTGCTTACTTGCTCATAGAAATGGAGATTTTTTTTCCTTTTTTAATCAATGTATAAAAGAAAGCAGACATACTGTCACCTCATCACCTCCGATTCTGTAGACAACAATGCATGTAGAAGGATTTCAAATAAAGACACTCAGTTGTTGATGTGAATCAACCTTATGAATAATGGTGATAATGAGAATGGTGAATTGTTTATCTAATGTGATATCTCCATTTTTGAAATAGGCTATTCTTTTCCTCTTTTGTTTTTTATCTTTTCTTTTTCTCTGTGGAGTTTACAATGGCTCTATCATGAGGTTTCTTTGTGTATCTGTTGCTGAAAAGGTGTATAGAAGGAAAAAAGAATTTAGATAAAATTCAGTATTTTAACTATAATCTTAACATAAAGCCATCCTAACCAGTTGCTAACTTTCTCTGGGTTTTGTGAGCTTTGAAATCATTCTGTATGGAATCTATAAAAAATATCAATGAGTGTGCCCCATTCAAAAAAATTGACTGGAAAAACATTGTGCAAAATGTCTTTTTGTAGTAGATAATAAGACTTCTTAAGTGAAAAAATGGGTTCCCTTTTTTACTTCTGAAAACAGCTATATTCTAGCTATAGAAGTTATTACCTGACACAGGTAGTAATTGGAGATAATTTCAGAAATGTATCCTGCTACCCATCATGTGCTTCAGCCTATTCTAATCTATTCTGGTACAGGCAGTTTAGATAGAGTTGCATATGAAGTGGAGCATTGAGAGGCTCACACGCAAACATGCATGGCATTCCTCCCTCTGAGCATGCTAAATTAATGATCTCTCTCCCTACCTGTTCAGGAGCAAAAGGATATACAATTGCAGTTAAAAGAGGGAGAAATTGGTTCAAATGCTAATGGATATCTGGAGATCTATAATGGCTTAAAAGGTCCCCAGTGAAATAACATTTTTCCTTCCCCAAGGCAATTTTCTATCTCAAAATAATCCACGGGAGCCATTAAAATAATTCTGGATTGACAGAAATTACCTCAGAAGAGATTTTGAAAAGTCATTGTAATGATAAGAAGGGTTATACATAAATAAACATTTTAATTTTATCTGTTATTTACTGGAGAAGAAAGAAGCTTAATGTGTTTAGGGAAGCATTTCTTTTTTGCAAATAAGTATTCTTGTACCAGAGTTCCTGCAGAATATAATAGAAAACATCGGTGCATGTTAGTTGTCACAAACTAACTTAGGAAAATTTTGTACTTAGGAAAAATAGGAAAATGAAAAAAAAAATTGGTTTATAACTGTACAGCTTTGAAATGCTCCTGATCCAGAGATAGTGACGTGTAAAATCATTTGTTGCTGTAGCAAAATGTCAATTTGGTATTGATAAGCTTTTAATCAGCTTTCTGCTTGATACATTTAACTTGACTTCAGTATTTTACTTGAGATACATGGTTAAATGGTGATGAATTCAGGAGAGTACAAGCATCAGTCACAAAGAATCAGGTCTGTTTAGTGCCTCCGTTAGGTTGGCTCCCATGAATAATTCTCTGTCTGCAGAAGATGTTAAGTAACAGCTGTTAAGTATCTTCAGCCGCTATGGGTAACTTCCACCAAACCACAGAAACCAGTAAAGACAGGTAGTATGCTTTAATACTTTCAGTCTAGTACGGAACTTTTTCATATTTTCTGGACTTGAATATGAAAGAAAACTAAATTCTCTGATGAATTTCCACTCTTCTAATTCAGAACTTCATATTTTTACTGAATATTTTCTGTTTCCTATTTACAGACTGCATTACTCACCAGTCCAGCCAAGAAACCTCTCCCCAGATTAACAGAGGACACTGAGCACATGCTTGAAGGAAGAGTGGCACAGATGGCTGACATAAGCTCAGCCAGACACAATCTGTGCTTCCCCTGTTTTAGAGGTGGATTGGCTAGAAGAGAGGTGACTTGACCCAAGGCCATGGCAGAAAGTGGTGGTTGAGTCAGCAGCAGAGTGAATTTTCCTGGCTATCAGCTCCGTGCTGTTCTCTTGCATCATTCATTGGGCAGGGTATACAGTCCTGCTGAAACTGGTGGTCCCGCTTGCACTACATAAATGAGGTGAAAGAGCTGTTAACAGTGGCAGAGCCAAACACTTCAGAGTGAGAAAATGTCAGAGTTAAGGTATCTTTTACCAGCAGAAGTAGGTATTTTATGGGCACATAAGTGTGCTATCCATACCTGATACACACATTTGTATGTTTCTATTTGCGCCTTAGTACTGTCTTTAATAACACTGTGACATATAATTTTTGACAGCATTTCCTAATTATAGAATGATTATAAAGCAATACTGGAGACAGAACACCTGGTTTTCTCCTGTGGCCTAATGTCCACTTTGCAGAGGTCACTGCAGCACTAGAAGAGTATCTGCTGTTACCTTGATTAAAAGGCACTTAATTACTCTTAACAGGGTGTAGAGGAGCTGGGTGGATTAAGTTCTTTTCTTTTTTTAAAGACATTTTCAATCTCTAACTGCGTTGTCCTAGTTACAGCTGGGGAGTTTGGGAAATGTACTAGTGAAATTGATTACTCAGACATGTGTGACTATGATTCATCCAAGAGCTTGGAAAAGAAAAGAGGCACAAGTGCTTCACCAGCCCCATCATTTCTTCCTTTATTACTTTATTTGAAACAAAGCTTGGACAACACAAAAATAATTTGATTTTATTATAGCCATAGGCAGAATAAAAGATGTTCTTTTATACCTATCAATGACAGAATTGAAGGCTAAAAATTCAATTTGACACAACGGTTTTTCTCACTTCATTTACTAACCATTTCAAGGGCATTACATTCTCATTTCTTTCAAGCAATCATAGATTTTGGGAACTAGAAGATTTGTTCTTGTATTAAAACAACAAGCCCGCTACTTTCAACATCTTTTGTTATCAAGTACTCTGAGGAAACTTAAAAAGAGGATTGTGCAATTGAGAAACAATCCACCCTTGAGCAGATAAACCTAACTTGTGGGATGCACATAAGAGAACAGCACTGCCAAAGCACTAGTGTTTTGTTTTATCCTGAATAAGAGAGATTTGGATGTGTCCATGATGCATAAAGGCATTAGTTCCTCTTTAAAATAATTTTAAACTCTAGAAACATCCACGCATCTAAATGCCCACTCTATAGGCATTATCATAGCTGACATGTGAAAAGTATCCTTGAGCTATCCAGCCCTGTAAATAGTTTTTGTCCTCTCTTCCTCCTAGGTCTTAGCCATTTTTTGACTTGACACTAAGCGCACGCTTTCCCACATGCAGGCATGACCTGGGGCATGACTACCTGAAGTTGTTGTTCCTGGCTTGCAGTTCTTAGCTATTAGTTCTGGGGTCTTCTGCATGCTTGATGGCAGCTCCCATGCTGAAGTGCCATTCTTGCTGAAGGCAAGGCTAGTGAATAATGCAAAGAGTAGGCAGTCTCTTTAAAGCCTCTTTTTTTCAGGGCAAACTCATTACTGGTAAAAATCCTTTTTTAAAACCAAAAATAATCATGTTCATTTTTAAGGTGCATGGCCACCCACTCCATGGGGACCTTGGAAGGACCAGCTCGTGATGGATTTTCCCACAGCCCTTTCCCTTATCAGTTTGTCTCCTTGCAACTGCTTTTGATCTGCCCTGGGCATTCCTCAGTGACTCATCACCATTTAATGGGAATTAAGATGTTTTTAATTGTTTATAATCATTTTGACCTTCTGCCTCAGCTGAGAGCCTGGAAGCATGCCATAGCACTTCAAGCAAGTGCTGTGGTTCCTTAGGGCAAAGCAAGGTCTGTAGGCAGAGGTAATATTTTTTTATTGGACCAATTACTGTGGTTTGAGAAAATAGATAGCTTTCAGGAATTCAAGGCCTTGTGCAGATCTGAAATGAAAGCTGCAAACTTCAAAGATAAATGCAGGTAGAGAGCAATTGCTCTGAACTTAATTTCTTCATGTAAACAAATTAGATTACCAAAAACAAATGGCAGCTGGCATCTGTAAAATGGAGGCAGTGTGTTAGCAGGAGGTAATGATAAATTATTAACTCAAAAAAAATGACTTCAACTTCATGACATTATTCCAGGAACAGAGTAGCCTCCTGGAGAATGTGACCAACCGTAACCATGTGACTAAGAATCACCATTCCAAATACTCTGTAGGAGTTGTGGGAGAGTGCTGGAAAAACCTGGAAAATACTTTTGTCTAACCACTCCAAAATGGTGAACTAAAAAGAGAAGCAGACTAAAATGAAGTGCTTCTGAATTTTCCACAACCATTTTGTAAGACTCCAAAATGCTATAAAAATAACCATGACAGGCACTAAACATAAGAACCAGCTAATACAACAACATCTGCCCCAGCCTCTGCCTGATAAAGAACCATTCAAAAGCTATCAATCTATGAAAAATTTGGTAACCTAAGGTGAACTGTCTGCCCCAAAGCCAAAATGGCTCTGTAGAGGAGCAACGATATGACATACTTGTATATAGGGAATTAGAATTACTGTGCTGACTCTTTCTTTTGTACTTCTTCTGTAACAAGCCAGAAGTTATCTCTAGTACCTCCTATGGCAACATCAAGAAGAAAACAAGGAAACATGAACATACAGATAATTCTATAATATTTTGACTTCATCATGAGCTACCTCAAAAAACAAACAAATGAACAAAAAGGAATATGGAAAATGTAAAGGAATATAAAAAGATTCTAAGTTTTTATATCACTCAGCTTGTGCTCTATCTTATATACTTAAATGAAAGCTTAATCATTTACACTGCAAATGAATTTTCTCATTGATTTTTATCAAATTCAATAACAGTTGTCACTTCGTTTAGTATCACTGTACTGAACTCATCTTAGAAAACCTGATCAGTATCAAACTACAATTTACAATTGTGGCAAGACTCTCACAGACAAATATGCTTGCCTGAAGAAAATCAGCCATTATTCAAAAGATTTGGGCTTTTCAGACTCAACCTCATTTGCTCTCAAGAGACCACTCATTTTAATTATATAGATGTCCTTTACTGGACTGATGTATTCTCCTGTGCAGGTGGATGGCATCAATGAGTTAAAAGGACATAAAGTATTGTCAAGCATTGTTGTTATCAATCTAACCTAGTACCTACATAAACTATTATTAACAATTCTTACAAGATCCTAATAAAAAAGAATTTTGTCAGAACCAGAACCCCTACATTTCATATAATTCCAGCCTCCCTATCTTCAGCCCCAGAAACAAATACTTGGGGCCAGTACGCATCAACAGTTTGAGACTGTATTTGAGCAGCAAACACTGAATTTGGCAATTCATCTTACAAAAGCAATCATCCTTGGAGCCATTGCAGATATTTCTGCAGCCCATCCACTATGCCATATGCCCTCCTGGACACAATAGGGAAAAGTAAACAACCGTGGTGCAGCAGGATAAGCTCACACAGCCAATGATGGACAGAAACATCCATCTTCTAGTGGGAGGCAATTCTCTCAATGCAGCTATGCCACCTCTGAGATTTTTGGTGTTAATTACACAGGAATAACACTACAAACACAATGAAATGCATCCAAAACAGGAGTACAGGTACTAGAAATAATCTCTCTTAGAAATACTAGGATATTAAAGTCTCTTTTTGAGGTGTGTTCTCATTTAACACCCTCCACCCTAAGCTGACTTCTCTAGCCTTGAAGAGGGATAAATATATTTCTCATTTTTCAGAGTATATAAAAAGCTTATTGTCTACACAGGTACTTGCTACTTTTTTGTTTCAGACAGTCTGATGGTTAATTTCAGCTTTTGCAGCTGCTGTTTCTATTTCAGATCTGAAAAGAAGCTTGTGTGTCCCATCACTTCTCTGTTGTTTGCAGCATTAGCAAGCCAGTCTAATGAAACATTTCACTTCTAGCCACTTTGCTTTATTTCCGCTCTTATGCTATCATGGCTATACTATTACTTCTGCAATATAAAAGAAAAATAAATTGGTTAGATCTCTGTATTCATGATATTACATTTCATGTCTGTCAGGCAGATTGAACTCTTAAACTAAATTATTTATGGAATACTGCGGGACCTCCAGGTTCCTGTGATCACTGCTTGTGTTATTTAGGTTTAGTGTGCATAGGAACGTGAGTGTTTGAGAGCCAGTGCTTTGCCTGGGGTAACAATACAAAGCCCTTAGGCTGCAGCAGGGCTCTGCCAATTGACAGTGCTATCTGACTGCAGGCTGTGAAGCCAACTCACTTTGTGCCTTCTGGAGCCAGAAGCTGTCAGAAGCATGTTCACTGCAGAAATAATGAGAGATTAATAACGTCCAGCATTTATCTAATGTTTTGGTAAGTAGCAAATACCACGTTTGTATGAAGCTGATAAAACTGTTATGATCTCTGAAATGGAAAACAGAAGCATAATGCAGCCAGAACTGAAATAAAAAGAGCATGAAGTTGCTATGTTTTTACCCAAAAGGCTGATTTTCAGAGACAATAGTCATTCACACTTCCCGTGAAATTTGTTTTTCAGATGAGGAAGTCAGAGCTAGCTGCAGGTGTCAGCACCTCTGCAGATCAGGCCACCAACCTTGCTACTAATTGGAAAAGGGGAATGCTGGAGAGAGGTGGCAGGTTGCATCTTGTTGAAGCTCCTGATTTTGCCAGTGTGGGCCATGTACATGTGACATTTCAGTAACAGTCTGTTGAATGAATTAGCTCTTATCCCAGTGCTAATTCCTAGGATCACTAACCTCTCGAAACAAGATTTTATTTTCCTAAAGAGTTCTGAACACAAGCTTAGTTAAATCAATTAACACACTTCTTTGCACGCACACAAGAGCTAAAAATCTCAAACATCCCAAAGGTTTTTCTAATTGCATAAAATCAGCATTCAGGAAATGTAGAGCCATGTGGCTCATTTGAAACTGAGTAATGGAGGGAGTGCATCTTACCAGTGAGGAGGGAAATGGCAGCCTGACTTAATGCAGGTTCGTGGCTTTGTGTAACTTCCATCCATTTTCCTGGGTGAGCTGAACCTTACCTGCTTCTTCCTTGGAATTGGTACTAGCAATATTACTTTTATTTTTTAGAGAAGGAAAATGTTTTTCTTGTTCAAAAGCAAACAGCTAAGAAAAAACAGGAGGCAGGTCTATATCTATTACCCGTGGTGTCTGTCAGTAAGGGATCTCCACCAACCAGACTGGGACAGGGCTTTTCCCAGCAGAAAGAGTTTCCAGTTTGCCACTCAGATCTAGTCAATGTCTGAGTTTTGTGTCTTGGAGAGTATAATGCAAAATTGATGTGTTGTGTTAAGATTTTGATGGATTTGTATTTTTATTTTGTGGGGTTTTTTTTTTTTTTTTTTTTAATTCTAGTTAATTTGACTTTCAGGGTTGTCAATAGCATTAACAATAGTAATTTAACTTCTGTCACCTCTTGTGAGCTGCTTATGTGACGTTAAATTTTTACTTTTGTGCAAACCATCCAACTGCCCAGATCACAAGCATTATATAAATTACTGAATTAAATAATGAAATGAGAAGCTTTCCAAGGATTCAAAGGAAATTCAAACCTTTAGTATAGCTCACAAAAGAGCTGAATGATGGGGATAAATCTATTTGGGTATGATTTCCTTTCAAAACAAATTCCATGCAAATACTGTCTCCTTCTAGGAGTATGTCAATGCACATGCCCCCACCAAAGTCACTACCCCTTGTTGCCCGTCTTTGTGTATATGAGAAGAGAAAGACAACACTTGCTTTAAAAGCTATTTCTGCTCCAGGATACATTATCATCTCTGTTGTACATGGAGAAGTCAAATTATGTGTCCAGTGTCAGGAGTCAGTTTCTGAGTTGAGCTGATCCTTACCTTTTGTGTTAAGGCTCATGCCTTGTTACTCCACATGGTCTTCCTGCTTATGCACATCCTTTAATTCTTACCTTAATAGGAAGTTTATAAACTGAAGTAAAACCTGAACCCTTTTTAATTGCAGGACTGCAAACAGTTTTGACTTTTTCTGGAGTTTTTAATCTTGAAACAAAAATTGTGCCACTATTTGACATTGCTGTCATATTAAAAGGGCACAGAATCAATGCAAATTGTAGTAATTCCAACTCTTGGCTCTCTGAGAGCTTGTGAACTGACTACAGTTTTTTACTGCTACAGCCCGCTGTCGAGCTCTGCTGGCCGCTCAAGGGTACCCAACATGTTTTAGCTGATGGCACTGCTCCTTAAGACATCTTTACATGCTAGGACACAGTAGGATTTGGAGTGAGAAATGAAACTGTAAACAAATCCCAGTGTTCCCAGATGGCGTGGCTGAAGACTGTCATCTCCATCTTGTCAAATCTCATTTATTTACTTTAGTTTAATGTTACAGCAAATACACAATTAAGAATTTCACATTTATGGAAGTGAGAAGAGATATTTGGTGTTTGGAAAAAATATACCACCCTGTACTAAACACATGAAAGATCCGCTAGTAGTATAACAATAGAGACAAGGTGAATTAACTTACTAGAAATGTAGAAATACTTAATAAGAAAGGGAATGTATAGCGGAGAAGAAACCTATCAATACAAGGCAGTCAGATATAAAATATGATGGAATGTCTTGATTGCAGTCTTTATGAACCTCTGTTATTAACCATGCTATATAACAGTGCAAATAACTTTCCTGCAAAATTGTAAATCAGTTTTGTGCCATTGGAGAAAATATTATCTGATTTTTTGTATTAGTCTTTAAAATTACCACACTCAGATATGCTCATGTCAAGAATAATAGTAAAACGCTGTGTGAGATGATATGCATTCAAGGAAAATAAGAGATAATGGCCATAATCGCTTCAATAAACCTATGGTTAAACCACACGCAGATATATGCTAGACTAAATGTAGCTTGACAATGAGATCAGCCATGGTGCACGGTGTGAAGAGCATAGCTGTTAGACAGCAGTCAAAAAAAGACTACCTTTGAAAAGTGCTACAAGATAAGAGGAAAAAAAATTATGGGTATCTGTTATATTAGGTCACCATTTATTGGTATATCTTTGAATGGAGTGTTTGGAAATGTAACTAACTTACACAACAACTGAACACAGAATAGAAATTCGTCATTTCTTGCTCAGTTAGATTTAAGCAATGGCAGAGATAGTGCTGTTATCAGTGCTGTAAGCTGAAACACAAATATGTTGAAAGCCCCTCAAGTAATTCTCCCATTGTAGAAGTTGATGAGAGAGGAAAGCCAGTTTCTCCACACATTTTGCTTTTGATAGGTGTAGGGTTTATGTTGCTAAATATTCATGTGGTGAGGGTGAGTTAGTTAACATACTGTTTCAATCTATCTTTCCAAAGTGGTACTTCTCAAGCACTTTGGAAGTGTAACCTTCTCTTGGCTTGTGCCTATTCACCCCTTTTTATTGGCAGCTATTCATCTCCAAAGCAGGGGTGCAGGAATTGGCTGGAATTACAGGCTGCAAGTACTGACTCCCATTTGCTCACTCTGGTTAAGCTGAGCTACTGCTGGCACGTAGAGGTAGTTAGCAGCTATCTAGCTAGTTGAAATACTTGCAACCCAGAAATAAAAATCTGTTCGTACTAAGAATGGAACTGCTACCAGTTTAGGAGGAAATTGGATTGCTACAGATATATCTCATCTAGCACTTCAGGAGCTGTCTCAGCCTTTATGCAGTTACTCGTCCAGGGCAGTTCTGGAATTGAGGTGAAGTTGTGGGGGATACAGACCTGGAGGAGACTTCCTGGACCACTTGCTGTTATGGAGAGCAGTTTTGACCCTTTCATGAGCTTAGGAGTTTACATCCAGAAACAGAAGTAGTTCTTTTGCTATCTGGAAGGTTGCTCCAATAACTTTGGCATTAGAATTCTGTTTCTAGTTTCCAGCCATTTGTTGTTGTGCCAATACTGTAAAATTATTCTCAGACTTGGTTGGTTTTTTTTTTTGCATTTCTGCAGGCCCCCTCTCTCCTCCCTTATGTACTTATAAACAGCAGTTATTTGCCCTCTCCACCTTTGTTTTAAATAAAGATTTTCTGTTATATTCTCTTGTCTTTCCATATTCTTGAACACATTTGCAGTGTTAGATCTCTGTGACTTTTTCTTGGACTCAGCTGGTCAGAATTTGACATGGACTTCTAGGAAAGATCTCTACCTTTTTAAAGCAGTCTTGATATTTTCATATTTCCAAAGTACACACCACACCTGTTATGCCCCAAGGTTGATTTTCAGTCTTTGTTAGTTGGTTACCTCAGTGAATCATAATTATCAGTGGTCACCTTGTACATCCAGGATTTGGCATTTCCCATTTGGGAGCCCTAAGTTACAGCAAAATGTTTTGCATGGCCTTACACTTGCTCAGGTAGACTTCCAGACGTTTCTGCTACTCCTGCCTTTAAAGTCAAGGCTTCTTGCTGGTAACAATATCTCCCAATACTAAGAAAGTATACCCTCTGAAGCCAAAGTTTTTCAGTTTGAAGTGTTTAAAATTAAGAAGCTTTCCTAAATGTATGCTGAACAAATACGATTTGTGACAGTGGATGAGGAATCGACTTGCACTAGGAGCAGCACAGAAGGGGAGAAAAATCCCAAATAATTGGCAATCCACAGACTTAATTATTGCAAACTCTGCTTTCCCATGGTTTGGAATGAGAAGAATATTTGGCTAAGTAACTAAAAAAGTGGATTGGATTCTTTGGGTTAGAAGTAGTATTGTGCCACTTAATATGATTTTTTTTTTTTTCAGTTAGAGTCTTGCTCTGTATTTGAGTGTTAAAGCCAAATGCATTTTCATAAAATGATCATCTCCTTAAAATTCAAGCCACAGCTGCCATAACTTTTTCTTTGACTGGACCACTTACATCTTAAATTGTATTGTATGAAGGCAGCTCAATGCTACATCTCAAGTACACGTGCTTATGACTTTTTCTCACAAAACTCATAAGTGAATGCGAAGTCACTTCTTTTCTACCTGCAAAATCACAGTCAACTGCACTCAAGAGGAAAAAAGTTTATGATTATAAAACTATGGTATCAGATTTGATGAAGGATCAAAGAAATGTCCACAGCATGCACCAAACAGCACTGAAGTACTCTGACCAACTGAATAGCCTGAACAGTCTTTGAATTCTGAATAGTCTTTGAAGCATTCTGGTCAATGATTTGTGCTGTGTTAGGCAAAGTGTTGCCGGCAGTTGGAGGGAGATGATCCTTCTCCTCTACTCAGCACTGGTGAGGCCACACGTGGGGTGCTGTGGTCTGGGTCTGGGCTCCCCAGTACAAGAAGGACATGGACATACTGGAAAGAATCTTGCGAAGGGGCACAAAGATGGTGATGGGAGCATTCTGTAATTTAATGATTCTGTCACTCTACAATATAATCTTTATGCAAAACCACTACTGTCTTTGAAAAGTTCGTAGGCAAATTTGGGTTATGTGAAATACTTCCTGGAAAAAATGATACTGACAACAGAAAAAAAAATATTTGAAGGCAGAACATTAGAAGTAGTTGACTTTAAGCTATAGAACGTTTTGCAGCAATGTTTGTGGATAGATTGCATTAAGCATTCCAGTCCAAATGTTTCTCTACCTTGCTTATGCTAAGAAATAGTATATTCCCTTCCTCAAGAAAATTATTTTCAATTTAAAATCTGTGTGACTCATATATTGAATTTCCCCATTTGAGTGCCTGGATGAGTAGCAAGAAGATGTAGAGGGAATTATGGGCTAGAGAGGCAAAGTACATGCTAAATGCTTCTTTGTTTTGTTTTCATATTCTGATAGGTGCACACTGTGGTATTAGCTGCATGTGAACATGTACCTTTTGGAAACAATTACAGATCATGGGAATATGACTTCATGTTTATAAATTTGACTCATGAGAATACGATACTGTCAAATTTGTATGTCCATAGCCCATTGATAGGAAAAGTTTTATTGCCTACTAAGTGCAGATGTTGATACAGAATATATATGTAGCGTGAGGGATTTGAGAACCTAAATAGAGAAAAATTGTAAATATTAATCTGAAAATCTCTATATTTTAAGTTGATGAAACTACTTTAGTACATAATTGTAGCTAAAATTGCCCTCAAGTACTAGAATATCAGAGAAACTCTAAAACTCAGATAACAACAGTCACAGTTCATGCAAATCCAAGCAAGTCTTAACTAAACTGTGGTTTGGGAACTGAATTGGAAAAGTTGAAGACCAGTAACCAGTGAAAATTTGCTATTGTGAAAATGTGTCAAATCAAGCATAAATCCGCTGGTTCTCCTCTTGCAGTACTGATGGTAGAAATTCCCACTCTTCCATGCTTCCACACCAGATAGTGTCAGCTGTCAATGTCTTCTTTTAGGGAAAGGGATATGCAGCATTTCATTAGAGAACTTGAATTGTTGATGAATTGCTTGTCATGAAACATACTAATCCAAATCTAGATTATGTTGCAATATTTGCAGGTTATATGTATGTCCTTCATTTATAGAAAAATTTCAATACTGTCCAAGGGAAAAACAGGGCAGGCCTGTAATTACACATAGCAGCTATATGTGGATCATTTCAGAAGATAGCTGAATGATGTTATCACACTTGATCAGTAGGAGAGAGTAACTTTCTCAGTTGGGCAGTAGCAGAGCTAGTGGGAGAAATCCAAAGGCTGTGATTTTAATATAAACTATATGCTAGTCTGTTTTACTGCATCAAAACAAAGCTGTACAGAAGGCAAGAATGTTTTTGCATCTCAAGACCACAGTAAATTTTATCTAACGTATCTTATTTAAACAATATTTAAAAGCTTCTCTTTCTTCAAATCTCTAAAATTCTGAAACTTTAAACTACCATTCAAGCTACAGTGAAAAGACAACCAGTAACTATCACTTGTAGTGAGATTATATCAGACAAGATGTTGGAGAGGGCTTTACATGACCTGCCAGTGTCTCGCAAATATGTTTGGAAAATAGTCTAGAGAAAAATTATGTAAATATTTTTAATAAAAATATGTATATCTCATGCTCTGCTTCTAATTATGAAGGATACCATGATTGAAAAATCATGTCCATCATATTTGAAAAATCATGGCAGTCAGGTGAAGTTCCCCATTACTGGAAAGAAAGAAATGTAAACACCATTTTCAAGAAAGGGAAAATGGATGACTCAGGGAACTACAGACCAGTCAGTCTCACCTCTGTGCCTGGCAAAATCCTGGAAGGCATGCTGAGGCACATGAAAAACAACAAGGTGCTTGGTGACAGCCAGCATGGCTTCACTAAGGGGAA
>JANRGW010032214.1:0-11205 GCA_024733675.1 Psilopsiagon aymara | reverse complement strand
GGGAGGTGATCCTGCCCCTCTACTCTGCTCTTGTGAGACCTCACTTGGAGTATTGTGTACAGTTCTGGTGTCCTCAAGATAAAAAGGACATGGAACTGTTGGAACAAGTCCAGAGGAGGATGATGAGGATGATCGGCGGACTGGAGCACCTCCCATATGAAGATAGGCTGAGAAAGTTGGGGCTGTTCATCCTGAAGAAGAGAAGGCTTCTAGCAACCTTCCAATATCTGAAGGGGGCTTATAAGGGTGCTGGGGAGGGGCTCTTCATTAGGGACTGTAGTGTGAGGACAAGGAGTAATGGATTTAAACTTAAACAGTGGAAGTTTAGGTTGGATATAGCGAAGAAATTCTTTACTGTGTGGGTGGTGAGGAGCTGGAATGGGTTGCCCAAGGATGCTGTGAATATTCCATTGCTGGCAGTGTTCAAGGCCAGGTTGAACATAGCCTTGGGTGACATGGTTTAGTGGGAGGCATCCCTGCCCATGGCAGAGAGGTTGGAACCAGATGATCTTAAGGTCCTTTCCAACCCTAACTATTCTATGATTCTATGACACATGCATTTGATTATCAGCTTTTGCTCTTTGTATTTCTATGGCCATCCATGGACTTTAAATTTGGTTTTCGTGAAGATGAGGCTTAGACACAATAGAAGGATCAGAAAATATGGAATATATATATATCTATGCTTGATAGTTTTCTGGGTGACAGGTGCCGCAAACTGCTGAAGGTTGAAGGTTAGATTGTTGCTTGTCAGAAGGCCCGTGTTCTTCAAGGAGGTATAGTCCTTTAACTTGATTGTCTTACAAGGAAAGCATTTTCATTTAACATTCTGGATCTATTTTTGCATTCAGTCTGATGTCCTTCATTTCTTTTTACCTTTCTTTTTTTTCCTCTTACAAAAAGAAAACAATGGAAAACACAAATGTAGCATAATGATACTTTTTCTGTATAAAATGCAGTAGATATTCTTGCAACCCTGAGGGCACATGGTTAGCTATAAAGAGCACAGCAAATGCTTCTCTTAAAGAGGGACTCAGAAGAAAATTGGCTCAATTCTGCAATATATCTTCATAATAGAGCCTAAAAGAGGGAAGCACCTCAGATCAGCAGGATTATTGTTTTTCATGAAGAGATGGGATGGCATTACTTTGCGGAGTAATTCATTTTTATGTATTTTCCAGGAACAGAGTCTATTGTCTGATATTTTTATTTCAGGCTTCACACCTTGTTTTGTGAAGCATATTGAATCATTACCCTTTAGGGGAAAGTTAGCTTTATTCCTCACTAATGGCAATTCAATGAAATTGCTTTGAGCAAAAGGTGAACATTTGTTAGCAACACAAAAGAACTTACGAGACACTTTCATGTGAGGGCATTTACACCTACTAAATCCTTCTTGTGACACCAGTTGCTGGCATGTAACTGAAGCTCCACCTGCTGCAGGTGGATTCATGTCTAACTTTCTGGAGCAGACAGGATTTCCAGAAATGTGACTGATAAATGGAGCATAAACTATGTTCTATTACTCATCCTGCACCATAATGGGTGTATTTAAACTTCTTTCATGGCCTGCGTCTGCTTGAGTCAGTCAAATGAATAAATGGCTCTGTCATGACATACCTGACTGACAAAGGCAGCACTAGCATAAAACTAAGCTTTTGTCCACACGAGCAGATGTAGGTAGATGCAGAAGCTTATGGACTTTTGTTGCATTACTAGGGTGATACATGCAAATGAATGTAACGTGAATATGCTTTTATCACAGGCATAATTCCATCCTAGTGTTAGTCAATGGCTTCCCTGCTAGAGATGGCAAATTTTCAACCCATTTGTAGCAGGGCTGAAATTCCTCTATCTTCCATCAGGCATACAGTTGGAAATATAGGGGCAGATACAAAAGTAACCAGTTAAAATTTGGTGCGAAGGTGTTCTTGAAAGTTGGGGACAGGGATGACTGAGAGGAAACAGTCATTTCAGTTTTGGAGGAAGGAGTCTATATGGGATGGAGAGGTTAGTGCCAAGGAAAATGCAGGAGCAGTTGTAGTGGTCAAAATAGGAGCTGACTGAGAAAGAGCTCTGAGTTTTTTCATTTTGAGATGGTGGAAAACAGCTGTAACAACTCTGGGAAAGAAGAAGAGAGCAAGATTAGGACATAGCTGAGTATTATAGCAGAATGAGAGAAGCATTCAGTCAGACGCTAGGAGGAGAGGTGATGTCATCACAGCAGAAAGGTTTTCTACAGGAAAGACTGGCAGCTGGAAAAACACTGGTTAGTTTCAAGGACATTAAGCTCAGTGATTTCAGAAGCAGGCTGAAGTATTGGTTCAGTCTGAGAAAAGAAGCTCCAGATTGAAGGAGCTGATTTATGAGTACTCAGCAGAGAGGTATAGAAAATGATATTAAAGAAGCTGAAAAGGCTCTTGGAGCTAGTGTTCCTGTCTCCTGTGTTACAAACTACCTGGGAGAATGTTGTAAAGTTCTTGCAGTAGCAGAGCCCTGGCCTGTCCCCTTGCCAGAAGCTTGCATAAAACTGAAGTTTCATTTCAGCTGCACATGGGATGCTTTTAGGTCCTGTCCTGATTGAGAAACACAATATAGTATCATATCTTTTCAAAAGGAAACACATTTTGTATTTCTGGGATAGGTCAAATTCTTTTGAGAGAAGTGAACCAAAATAAAGGCTATGTGATCTTTGTCTATTTTACAGAAAGTGTTTACAATCTTGAGCAAGGAAAAAAGAACATCCTATTTTAGGATGCCTTCTAAGCGTACCCCCAGTAACAGAATGAGCTCAGACACCATATTAATATTGAAAGAGGTGATGATTTTAGCTTACTCAGTATCAAACACTAACTGAAATAAAATATCAGTTTCATTCCTTGTGGGATTCACTTGTTCTATCTTTCAATCAAAGACACAGATGAAAATGCACAAAATGTTCTCAAAATGTTCTCAATGGTCGTATTCTTTTATGATCATGCAGGTATATGGCTGGATGTGTAGATCTGCAACTGAATCCTACCTTATTCAAAATAGAGTGGAGAATTCCAAATTGCCACTTATTTATTGTCTCTCAAACAGCTATTTCTTATCTCCAAGTATATGCATAATCACTGTATATGCGCATCTACACAAAGAAGCAATGGAATTTTTTTTTTTAGGATTTGTACCAGTCCTACAAAGCACTTCTGATGAATTTGCCTTTTTTTTTTTTTTTTTTTTTTTTTTTTAAATCTAAAAAGGATCCTTCAAAAAAACACTAAACCTACTTTGGACAGCTGTGTTTAGATTAGCTCTGAGTGCTTTGCCAAAAAGCTCAGCTCAGGTGAAGGGTAGCACAGCACTTTTTCCACAAAAGGCAAAGACCTTGTCATAAATGTCACCCAAGGCAATGACAATGAGCAAACAACTCACCCAGCTACCTGTTCTTGACCGAATCAGATACATGGCATGACCCACTCCGTTGTGAGACTTTTGTTAGGATCCAGCATATTGTGACCTGGAGATGTGCACAAAAGCATCCTGCTGCTCTTGTCATAGGACCAATACTCTGTACAAAGGAGGAGGACTCTACTCCCCTCATGAAGACACTGTACTCTGTATTAGCTGACTTCTTCATCGACCTTTACACACCCTGGGAGGACAAATTCTGAAAGGTATAAAACAGTTAAAATGTACGGTCTACTCTTAATGGAGTGAGAGAAAAGAAACTGATAAGGTTTCAGCTAGCCCAGAAAGAAAAAAAAGGACACATTTGCTCCTGTTGTCATCATCTCATGGGATGAGCAGCTGGAGGATTCCCAATTCACACTTGGGATTGTTAATGCAGGGGGAACAGTCCATGAGAATAAATGCAAAAGAAAGCTGCAGGAGAAGCGTGCACTATACAAGCACCAGGCATAATCTAGTTGCATTTATGCTCTTTGTTTTCTGTAGTCATGCAGATAGACAATAAAGCCAGAGGCCCCATATTGTTTTTTGAGTAAGTGCAAAGAGGTTAATGGAGTTAGATCAGGAATTAATTTAGCCCATAATACTTTGAACAGTTGCCAACTAGTGAGTAAAAAGAGCATGGTTCCAAAATAAGGTTAGAACATCATTTATGGATTGAAAAAAGGACATGCACTATATAGACTTAGAAAGAAGTTGTAATTAGGAAATAAAACTGTAAGTGAGGACCACAGAGAATGTAACACACAGAAAGAATGAATTATAATTGTCACGAAGCTTACCCAGATGCAAAACAGGGACATCCGGCTTCCACTCTCCAGACTATTTTCAAAATAGAATGTACTATAAATTAACAAAAGTTATGTGTAGGTGTGCCAGCCTTAGAAGTGGTTAGGAGTGCTCTTTAATATTTTAGTCTTCTTCAAAATGGTTTGTTGAAATCAAAACCTTTTACAGGTATGTATTAGGTATGACAACATTTGTATTGTCTGAGGATAGAATTTCCACTGAATTGAGCTTGTATGCTTATAAGATCCAGGGAATGTTTCAAGCAAGTATATCAGGAGATTACATTCAATCCTCTTCTCTGCTTGGTTTGAAATCTCTCTCCTTTTTTATCACTGCTGCTCATGAAAACTCTACTTTTCATATTTATGAGGAAAAACATTTCTCACACCTCATCATTTTCACTAAACACCAGAATTCTTCTATTTCTGCACAAACTTAAAATACTTGGCAGCAACATCAATTTGTTGCTAGTGATGCATTGTAACATAAAAAAGAGGCAATTATTAGCTGCATATCTCTTGCTAATTAAAAAAAGTTGAAAGTTTTCAAAGAAAGGTAATTGATTGCTATTTACAACTTGTAAACAGTTCTGATTCTTCGCTGGAGTGGCTGATGATAACGACAAAGGAACCTTCACTGATGCCTCAGTTAAAAACGATTGCTAGGAAGGACACAGCCTTTTCTACCATACATTGCAATGTCTTACAAATACTTTTAAGTTTCAGATTAGGATTGTGAAAGTGTTTGCTCTTCATTTATTTAGCTATTTTTAATTTTTATTAGTGTATGAAATAAATAATGGCAAATGTTTAGGGAGAGAAAACTTTTTTTAAAAATGCATCTGTCACATGATGCATATGAACTATTAAGTCTACATTGCAGTTGCAAATTAAAAAAAATGTCTTCAGATCTTGAATAAGAAATGAGGAAGGGGTTTTAGGTATCCTATTTTAACTATAAAAGTGCTGGTTTTCAGGCATCTCTATTCAGAAGATATAAATGAACCTGCAGAGTTAATCACACATCTGTGCAAGGCAGCTTGGAGAGGGAGAGATCACGGCCACATTGCTGAACAGAAGAGAGCCAGGTGCTGATTGCTGGTCACTTCCTTGTGTTGTAAAGCTAGCTCCCTCCTCAAGGCTGAGCAGATTGACTAATATAGATGTTGGCTCTGTGAGGCTGTGGTAGCATTTCTGTGCCATTCTGTACATTTTTCCTGCTTGGAGTCACCAGGACACAGTGAAAGCTGTGTTGTGGTCAATCACAGAGGTTTCCATTTTGCAGGACAGGGAGCCACAGGTGGCATTTGTTCAGGAGAGATGGGCGGAGGTTCTTAGAGTGCAAAGGAGGCTGAAAAAGGGCTCTTGGAACAGGAGTCTGGAAGAGAGACAAGCTGGGCACGGTGACATGCATGATGCCTCATGAGAGAAGTCCGAGTGACCTCTTGCCCAGATTATACTTGAGTGATGCCTCAGAAAGAGCTAGCTGGTGGCCTTTAGGAAAAGCCAGGGAGCAAATAGAGAGGCAGAGATTCAACACTCAGGCTTTGTCTTTGGCTTTCTTTCATTTAGCAGCATGTACTTACAGAGGACAAATAACAAATAGACCAGATTTTACATCCTCAGCTCTCCATTTTCATAAAATCAATGATCTGTTGCAGTTTGCACACATGTGAGTGCGAAATAAGGCCTATTAAGTTTAGGAACTGATACCAGAAGTTCTTCACTATATCATTTGTTCCTGTCACAACATTTTGCCCAAACTGTTTTAGAGGACTAGGTTCATTAAGAGGTGACATTATATTCTATATTGTAAGGCATCTTTTCAAGATTGTTCATTTTGAATATTCCAGCTCATTTTCTCTCTCAGAAGAGTGTAAGATTTTGCTATAGAGAGATATGTGAGCAATAAAAAAGTAGTGAAAAATATGGAAAGTAGCTGAAGAGATCTGAGAAGCCCTTTGCTTTAAGGCAATATCAGCTGTACTTCATTCATTCCTGACAAATATTTTCGTAACCTGCTCTTTAAAGTGTCCCATGGTGTAGATTCTATCATATTTTCCCTTCTAGGAAATTTCCTATTTAATCTAAGTCTTTGTTGCAATTTTAGCTCACTGCTTCCTCATGGCCCCCATGGGTCCGTGTGGAGAACTGTTTGTTCCCCTCCTATTAGCATCCCCCAATTACAAAAGTAAAAACGCTTTATAACACACCTCTCAGATTTTCTTGAGTGTATGTTTTCAATCTCACAGTCATGAGCTGCATTTTTCTAGATTTGCCTTGAAGCATGGAGCTTTCTGGGCATAGTACCCCTGCTGACGCCTCATGGGTGCTGACAAAAGTGGAGAATTTATTTATGCTATTTATACTTCACACTCCTGTTTATGACGCTGTACTACCATCCCACACACAATGCTTCTCTCTTCAGCAGCTCATCTGAGCTCCCCATTGTCTTCAAGGTCTGTAAGTAGGGAGTTTTATTCCATTTTCCTGCAAATGAAGTCTGTGCAGCTTCAGATTCTAGACACGACATTGCCAGGCCCCTCTCCAGATACCCTCTAGTTTGACATGAGCTGCCAATAACTTGCCAATTTCCACAGTATTTTTCCCAACCAGTTTTGTTGCTCATTGTGGATCCATCATCTCTACGTTCCTGAAGCTTGATTACAAAACTATCCTTCGATATTGCACAAAAGACAGCAAAAGCCAAAATGTAGATCCCATATGTTTTTCTTTCTAACCACAAAACCTGCCATGCTACCATAGAGGAGAAATTGTTTTATAATCTGATCCTCCCAAATACATGTTGATTGTTGTTTATCTCCTTGCTATTTCCTAGTTGTTATCAGATGACTTGATTGACGAGTTGTATCACCATATTTCTGGGAATTGACGTTAAACCAGTTTGCCTGTGAAAATTCAGTCCTCCTCTTTTTCTTTTCTGGTTTGGAGCCGAGTCTTTGTTTCTCTTTTTCTGTGGTTACATGGTATGTAGTATGATCTGCCCTTTTATGTATTTTTAAAAGTAGAATGAATTATACTAAGGGTATCACAGCCTCAGCCTTCGAGCTTATCTTTCAAATGTCAAGACAATGTACACAATAAACTCAATTTATTCAAAAAGAAATTCAGCACTTGTACAGTTTTCATTCTTCAGCCCTTCTGATCAGAACATAAACTAAATACAGCTAAATGAACGAATATTTGAATAACCTTACCTTTCCCTCTCCTTTGGTAAACAATCCTCTTGTTTTGCCCCACAAACTCAACAATGAAGTTAAAGTAACAGCCTAAGAAGAGTTTGTTTGGTATGTTGTCACTTCAGCCTTAACAATAGAGGTAGCTACTGCCACAATGCAGTATTTCCATCATGTAAAATATCCCAGGTAATTGTTTGGGGTTTTTTATTGAAAGCAATTTGGTCCTCTACCGTAGTATTTCTAGGTAAATAATTTCCATGCAGCAAAAAGAGTCAATTAGGTTGAAGTAGCACTTTCCCACCAGAGTACAAAATGGCAGTGCTCTGTTGTGTGCTGTTGACAAATGAAAAGCACACACACAGGCTAACTGCATACAAAGTTAAAATACAATATTGAACTTCTGGGAAAAATTGTGCCTTTTCAAGTATGAGCTGACACTTCAGCAGTGTTTGTTCAGAAGTCATTACTAACCTTTGGCATCTCATCTGGGCTACTGAACACTTTGCACTAAGGTTGCAGTAATGTGTGAACAATGCCGGAATGTAAAGTCAAGGAGTCATGATTATGAAACGGAAAATCCAGACAAAATCTATGGTAGCCATCCTTGAATCTGATAGCATATTTCAGACATATATGAAAAATGCTATGTTTAGCGGTATGCTGCAAGGACTGATTTTATTCCGCTATCTTACAATCAAATTTATCCTTGTACTGAAGTAATTTTCACCTGCGTTTTTACCTTCTAGCTTCACCATTCCTTTGATAAGATGATTTGTTTGTCAAAAAAGAGATGGGGTAGAAGAATCAAATTTATTATAATATAAATTATTAGTCTTTTTTTCTTGATAGAGGATTTTTCTGTACAAACAGTGATCTGCATTGTAGGCCAATATATTTGACCTCACTGTGCAGGTATCTCATTAGAGTCTGTGGAAAGAAATGGGCACTTCTGCTGCAAGATCCACCTGATATATTTCAGAACTCTTTAATAGGATGAGAGGGATGAGACCTTCAGCATGCCTATTGCTCTCCATGGACCACGGAGAGTGACATTTGACTCAGTAAAAAGTCCCTGAAGTGATGAGTCAGAAAAATTCAGGTGTGTTGCTCTCAATAGGAAAGTTAACCTGGTAATCTCTCCCTGCTGTCCCCCTGAAACAAAGGTAGTTTCCCTTTCAGTCCAAAAGGTTGAAGTTTCTCTATCGCCTGGGGTATTTGAGCGTTTCTTTTTGTGCCCATTAATCAATCATCTTTTTTGAGAGTGCAGCCTCACAGCTGAAGAAACATCTAGATGTACATTCATCAGGTGTAGATTTTGGTTAAAAGTGAAGGTGAATCCAAATAGTAAATTAAGAGTTTAAGCCATGGAATTTTCACTGAAGAAAATCTGACAAGCTATATCCATGTTTTCCACCAGATCTGAATCAGAGAAGCCAATCCTACTGTTTATCTCCTACCTTTCAGGGTCAAAGTCAGGAACATCTGTATTTATGAAGTTATCCACTCTCCATGAGATCTGATTCCCTTTTTTACTAATTTTTCACTAGGGAAAGATTATGACTTCATCTTAATCTATCTGAAGACACTCTGAGGAGGTGCAAAGCACCACAGCAGCACTTGCAGCTTCACATAGCCATGGAAACAGAAGGCTGGGAGCAGGCTAGAAATGTGCCAGGGTAACTGCCGAGATTTTTTATTTCTCTTTCTATGCTTATTTTCTTCTTAGCACGTTAAGGAAGATTCTGGCTAGGTCATAATGCTTCAAGAATTGTGTATTTATAAACAGAGGAAAAATATTCAAAAACTACATGTGAAATCTGTGCTGCAGGTAGTGAAAAATGTAATGGCAATTTCCTTTATCAATGATGAGAATGATCTCAAAAATTCCTTTTTGTATCAACTGTTATTGTTTGTGCAATCTGATGATGCTTAGATATTAAAGTAAGATCGGGTTTATTGCAAAATGCCATTGATACTCAAAGTGTGTCTAGGGTATAACTAAATGTCTAAGTGCAGTCTCAGATGAATGATAACACAGCTATGTTTTTATACATGCAACACCCCACCTCACAGCATTCTGATTTCCAGTGATGAATTCCTTTTTCAGTCTCATTTTTATTTTTACAATTTAAGTTTTTTCAGAGTCAGTGTTGCTTAGCATTTGACACCTTGCTGATATTTATTTCATTAGCACTAGCCTACAGAATCACATATTTACTTAAAAACTGAAAATCATTAAAGGTCTTATACATTCCTGACGATAAAAAAACAGGATTTTTGAAAGTAGTCTTGAGAATCTTGTACCTACAATAAAACTGTGCTAGGTAGATTGCTACTGCCCTGGAAATTTGGCTTATAGGGAAAAAAGTATACAACGATGACTTGTACTTTTTTACAAACTCCAGAAGTATAAATGTAGAATGTTTTCTGACTTCATATGTAAAATTAATCAAAGGTCATGACTCCAATTCTTTCCTAATATAGGCAATTAATGACAATTTGCTTAGTAACCCAGCACTGTGATTAATGAATTACATCTCATTTCGTTCACATTTTACGTATTGTGCCTTGATCCTGTCTGAGATCAGGAATAAAAATGCCTTTAAAGCATCCCAAGTGCAGTGCTTGTGTTGGCATGGCTGAAGACAGGCTGTACTCATCAAGTAGCACGGCAAGGTGCAAACCAGCCAGTGGGCGCTGGGGCTGTTGAGTCCTCCTGGCTTTTCTTGGGGTCTGCCACTTCCACAAGCAGAGGTGCCTTACGCAGTGCGTTGCACCCACAAGCCTTGTCACTTTTGGTGTGTGCCAAGGTACTTGTCATTTCAGATATTTTTAGGAGGTTCTGGTCCTACAGTGATGGCTTTGGCTTTTTCTGCTCTTCAGCCTATGTTTTTTTAACATAGCACAAGCCTGTTTACACCCGGACCCCAAAGTGTCCACAGAGTGAGATAATGGGGAAAATGCAGCAAGAACAGACACTTCAGCAAGCCTGAATCATTTACATGGGAAAGTCCCCAGGGGAAGAGGAGCATCCCATGCCAGGCTGTTGTGCATGGCGGGTCTGCATTTGTTTGCTTCCCGCTGAGAGAAAGCTGTGGAAGATCTTTAAATCAGTTTTAGCCCAAAACATAAGGCAGCAGGTAGTCTAATGCTGTGTTTAAGGTTCTGGTTATATTTTTCCAGGGCCGAGAATGTAAAGTTTTTTTTCAGTTTGCTCTGAAACTTCAGAGAAGCTGCAAATATTGGCTGATATTAGCTGGATTGAGTGTGCTGTCAGCAAGTTTGCCGATGACACCAAACTCTGTGGTTCAGTTGATATGTTGGAGGGAAGGAATGCCATCCGGAGGGACCTTGACACGCTTGTGAGGTGGGCTGATACCAACCTGATGAGGTTTAACCATGACAAGTGCAAGGTCCTACACCTGGGTCAGAGCAATCCCAGGCACAGCTACAGGTTTGGCAGAGAAGAGATTCAGAGCAGCCCTGTGGAGAAGGAAGTGGGGGTGTTGGTCAATGAGAAAATGAACATGAGCCAGCTCCAGTGTGTGCTCGCAGCCCAGAAAGCCAACCATATCCTGGGCTGCACCAAAAGGAGCATGACCAGCAAGTTGAGGGAGGTGATCCTGCCCCTCTACTCTGCTTTTGTGAGACCTCACTTGGAGAATTGTGTGTGGTTGTGGTGTCCTCAAGATAAAAAGGACATGGAACTGTTGGAACAAGTCCAGAGGAGGGCCACAAGGATGATCATGGGACTGGAGCACCTCCCA
>JANRGW010032212.1:0-45628 GCA_024733675.1 Psilopsiagon aymara | reverse complement strand
TGCCCATGGCAGGGGGTTGGAACTGGATGATCTTAAGGTCCTTTCCAACCCTAACTATTCTATGATTCTATGATTCTGTGTCATGTGGGACAGTGTCGAACACTTTGCACAAGTCCAGGTAGATGACATCAACTGCTCTACCCCTGTTCATCAGTTCCATAGCCCCATCATAGAAGGCCACCAGATTGGTCAGACAGGATTTCCCCATTAGTGAAGCCATGCTGGCTGTCACCAAGCACCTTGTTGTTTTTCATGTGCCTTAGCATGCCTTCCAGGAGAAGCTGCTCCAAGAGATGTTATTTAAGTAACTTCGTTTTAATTTTGAAGGTAATAAGTGGTTGCAGTCTGAGCCTTTCTTCTGTGAGAATAGCTAATGAATTATTAACTGCTTTTTAGTTAGAGACAGAATCTGTGTAATGATACAACCAGTAAGCTTTGTATCTCCAACTTCCCCCAACTGTTAAGAAATTCCTCTTTCTTTCACATACATGGATTGTAATCCTGAGCTAATGATATGGGTAGAAATGTTCATGCCTTTGTGAGCCAAGGTTTCTAATGCAGTATTTACATGCATTTTCCTTTAAGCTTTCATCTGCCAGTTTGATGAATTACCAAGCAAAAGCTCTAAGGTGAACTAGCTGCTCCACCATCATGCTTGGGAAAGCAAGATGAAGTGCTAATGAGGTTAAAGGAAATGTAGTCAGCACCAATATTAACTCACATGGGTTTGAATATCCACATCGCAAGACATTTTCACCTAAACAATCTCTGCTGGTTTCTGGCCTACTGAGCTACTACTTACTGGTTTCTTTTAAAAGTCTGCCAGAGAATCCATCAGTTGTTAGAAAACAAGGGCTGTCATCAGTGGAGCTGTGGAAACTTGGGGAGGGAGGGTGAGTGAGGAGATGCCAACATTCGCTAAATGATAAGCATTAACACCCCCCAAAACACCTATCCCAGATCTGGTTTGAAAACTGTTTCTTCTGGGAAAAAGTCTTTAGACTGAGACATTCAGGTATTGCCCTGCTACTTGAATGATGCATGGGGGCTGAGCCCATGTAGCTGCTCTGGGCAAGTCATTTTCAGTCACCTCACTCAGATGCTTTCAGTTGAAGTCTACAAAACTCACACCTAAAACCTGTCAGATGAATTCACAGCCAACAGCCACAACAGTCTCCTACAAGCTGTTTATAATGCTTTGACAATATTGAAAGCGAGGGGGGAAAAAGCTATTGGCTGTAATATCATCTCATTGGGAGGCAGCAGTTGCACTAGAAATGTCATCTACTTAAGCAATAGTAATGGAGGCACAAGGCAGTTCTTTACGATTGATGACCAGCTGGGAGAAGTTGATGGCCTGAGAATAACCAGGGGCCATTAAGCCAGAAGAACATTAGCTCCACAGAAAGCTCTGTTACAGTAATTATTACAGCGATGTTGTTTGGGAAAAAGGCAAACAAAAAAAAAAAAGCAAACCCGTGACATACAAGTTACATTTTAGGTAGGAGATGCAACTCTTGCTTCATGAGCTGTGCTTCAAAATGACCAGAAAAGGGATAGGGTGAGAGGCAGATGAGCTTTATGGCATCTGTAGTAATTAGCTTGAAATGTAGCATATTGGACATGTAAAAGGTGCTGACACTCAGTCACAACCATTGTCAGTAAGAAGCCACAGTTCCATATGCAACTAAACCACATGTTCAGCACCTTGCACAACATGGCAGTGCATGTGGCTATTTGGGCAACACAAGGCAGTCATATCAACACTGAGGGCATTGAGACAGTGAATAAGCCAAGAATTTGCCGCATAAATTGCCCAAATTACATCTCAGTTCTAGTCACCTAAAAATACATACAGGGAGAGGGAGAAGAGAGGGTACAGGACAGCATGCTCACAGTGTGAGAAACCCGGAAGACAGCAAAATCAGCTGCTGCTTTTCTGGGATAGATGGGCTATCCCAAGGGAATGAAGGGAGCAGGTGAACCTTGCTAGGTTCTAGTAAACCCCGTATTAGCACCTTAACCCTGTAACAAATGAGTGCAACCTTTCACCACTGTAAGCATCACAGGCCAAACTAACTCCTGGCAAGTGTCAGTTACATAGATTACAGCGTGGGAAGTACTGCTGCTGTACCACATACCTCTGATTTGTTTAATACCCACCAACAGACAAACAGAAACAAAAAGCAATGCCACAACTGTTTCTGTATATTCCAGTTTGAGGCAATCTGCTCTGTTATTGACTTCCAAATCTATGTTGTCCAATTATAGAAAAATGTTACTTTCAGATACTTTATTGCTCAAAAAAATCAATGGAAAAATGTTATTCCTGATTCAAAATATGTTACTCTTAGATATAATTATTTTCTTTGTGATGCAATCAAATAATTCCCCCCCCCCCCTTATAGAAGTCTTTTATCTTAAAGCAGATTTAGAAACCAAGACAATTCCTTCCAGTAAAATCAGGAAACCCTGGCAAATACATTTTGTCCTATATGGAGTACTTAATGACCTACTTTCAAGACCTCTGGGTTCAGATCACTCCATTATCAGTAGTATAGAGAATAGAATATTTTATCTTGGAAAAAAAAAACCAGCAAACAACAAACAATGAAGCGACCAAGAACAAACCCACTAAGATCTTAAAGAGTGAAGAACAGCTCATTACAGAGTTCAGTAGAAAGACTACCTGTCAGTTCACGAACACTAGCATTCTTCATAGATATGTCTGGAAATACTATAGATGACTTCAAAATACATTGTAGAAGAGCAAGAGAGTCTGAGAAAAGTTAAAGAATATCCAAATTCCTTTTGGATGAATGACCTTCAACTAAGTATTTGAGACTTACGGCTTGTTCTTGACTGCCGGGTCATCAGCCACTGGCAACAACACTACGTAATTAATGCATTTCCAGTAATACAGGATTTTGCCCTGGCAGCTTCAGTTTTTTCACTTGCAGCTTTAAGCTGCTTTGAGGTTTCTTACAAGCCGCTGGCTTGGGACCACTGCTTCACTAGGCTGGCTCCTCCTTCCCATTTTTCCTCTCCTGGAGGCTTTGAGGACAATCTCCCTGTCACAATGGACACCCCAACCTCTGCAGGAGCTCCAGGCATCCCCAGCCCATTGCTGGCATGTTCAGCTCTTGTGAGCCCTTGACACTCAGCACTGCTCCAAGTATAAAGCTTCTTTTGCCATGACATCCATCCCTCATAAGCAAGCTATACATAGTTTCCGATTGCCTCCTTCCTTAATGTTTTCCCTAGAAGACTGACAATTATAAAGGCCAAATCTGCTTTTTTTTTCTTGAGAAATTGCTAACAATACCTTGAAGTAGTAGAAACTCCGAATCCTCACACTTGTGGAGTAACTTCTGTTCTGTAAGTCAACACAGCAAGCTGTGGGGCTCGACCTGTCTCGTTAGTGAAGTACAGCTGCACTGCAGTGTACTGCACTGCACTGCACTGCAGTAGTGATTTCTACAATGCAAGTACTGTGAGAGACATGATCCTATGAAAATAATGCAAGATCCCTGATTATTTTTGCTTCATAATATGTTGATGTTTCATTAAAATAGGAGAACTAAAAATGAAAATGCATACAAGCACAAAGAGTTTGCTTTGCTATTTTTCAAGTCCCGTGTACCTGACGCACTATGGAATGATGCTCTCGAACTAGTCTCTGAACAGTAAAAAATCATTCAGATGCACAGTGGGACATTTTAGGTAACACTTCTGTATATAAAAAGCTGGAACAGAAAACCAGATTGAAACACTTAAAGTGTGAGGAGAATTTTGAACTTCAACCAACTTCAACCTGCTCTGGTACATACCCTTTTCAAGACTCTGAGAGTTTTGATTTTGTGGTGCCAAGTTCTGATCTAAGAGATGATTTTGCTTTGACTATGACATTTTCACATGTATGTTCAGATGCAGGGCGTAGCTTAATTTCTACACTTTGCGTGTCACCTCAGACTTCCCCCTCAAGCTTTGTACATTTTTATTCTTTAACTCTTATGCTAGCAGGGACAGAGACCTCTTAAAGAGGGGGAGAAAAATCCTCTGAGCAAACACATTTATAATTTTTGTTGAACTAGACATTTCGAATGTTAAAGCATCTGCCATGAAAACACACTGCATTATCACTGAACTAAAAGCACTGATTGTCTTGAAAACTACATCCTAGTGACTGATACCACACAAGTAAACAGAAAGGGTAGGAGATACCACTTGCCCAACATTGTTCATCCTTATGCAAATCTAAGTAACAAGCATTTGCAACAAAACTTTGCAATTCAAAAAAGGCCTGGCAAGTCTGTTCATAAAGATAAATGCATGTCTGTTTAACAAGACAAAAGATAAACCAAATGAATTTCTTATTACTTCTCTCTGTTTCTTGGGCTGTGGAGCTTGCATATGCAAATGTTATGGAAACATTAGCATCTTCATTTCCCATTGATTCTTCAGAGTTAATTATATAACTGGACTCTGCCTTCAGATATTTGATAAGTAGATACACTGAAATAACCAACCTTGAGCAAATGCATTTGTTACACTAGTGATCACAGCACCCTAGGCTTTATTCCTCCAGGGAATGGAGTATTTTTGTTTTCCGTGATACTGTACTGATGGGCATCTGCAAAACCTGTAATAAAAGTACAATCATTCTATTTTAAAAAGGCCCTTAGACATATCTAGTCCAATTTCAAAACACGAGGCTGTATTACGAAAAGAAAAACAGAAAAACAAATGTACTCCATAAAGCTTTCACTGGGATAATTTTCTTAGAAAAAGTACTGTTAAGCGCATTAGTCACTGAAGAGTCCTCTGCTTGTGTGAAGTGTTTTCCGGCACATTAACTCTTTTTCAGGGAACTGCCTGCTAGTCAAAGCTTCCATTAGATTAATTAAAATATGGCTTCTCTCACTGGAAAGAAAAGGCATGAGTTCGGTTACAGGACATTGACCACCTACAGAAACTGAGCCCTTTCTAGTTATGTAAAATACAAGCAGCAGCAGCACACGAGACTGAACAACAAGATAACTTTTAGTATATGAAGCACATTTCTCTTCTTATTTGGAAGCATGATTACAGGTGCTGAAGTTTTCCCCCAAGCCACCTGAATTGAATATAAGGTGCAACCTTGCAAATTGTCAGCACATATAAAGCTAAGATTTAGAGAGTGGTTTCTATCCTGCATCCTATAAATGTGTCCCATGAGGAAGATTAGTATCAATCATAGGCTTATTGGAGAGGGAGATAGGATACAATGATAACCTGAAGCTATCAACTAGAGTAATGGTCTAAGAAGAAAAAGCAATCAGAGAAAGAAAAGAATATCCTCAATGAAAGACAGAACTGGAAAATCGGGCAGGAATGTATCATGTTGATGAACATGAGCTGTTATACAAGAGAGAGAATCATATGAACAATATACAGGCTCTAAAGAAATGGTTATTACCTAATGTTTATCTTAAAAGGAGTGCAAATAGACATCCATATTACATCAAACTGCTTTACTTTTGTTCTGCAGCTAAAATACTTGCACTAATATGCAATAAAGCCACAAGCATGGTGTCTTACTATGCAAAATGTTATCACTGAAGTGTCAGAAAAACAGGAATTATTTCAGCAACCTACAAAAAAAGGTATTGGACAGTTGGATTTTTGCTTCAGGAAGTTTTCACATCAATTTCTCTTATCTGCTTTGGTACATTTTGGCAACCCTTTTCAGTTCAAACGCTCCATGGACATACTCCCTCAGCTGCTCTCTCTGCACCTATCATGGACATGCAAAGGTGTTTTTGAGCTTCAGGTTCAACACCACACAATGTTGTACCATCTCCACTGCACTATCCCAAGGTATTCTCCATATTGATACTAAAGACAGATGCTAAAAACGGGTACTGGCAGCAAAAACTGGTCAAAACATCCAGATGAAAAGAAAACATTTTGGAAACAGATGTTTAAAAATACCTGTATTTGCAGCTCTGTATCACTGTAATATTAACTGGTTTTGGACTACAACTAAATTTGAGAAACAATCCTCTGAATTCAAGGGTCAGCTCTTGAGATTTTTGGGTTTTTTTTTTAAAGGATCTGAAGCATTCCAAACATGTCTCTCCTATTGTTTACTATTATCACAGCCCTGATCAGGAGACAGAAATAAACACTTGGTGGATGGAAACATTCAGCACTGAAATGTGCCTACTGAGGCATTATTAGACAAGTACAGGAGATGACACTCTGTCTGCCAACATGGCATTGCTTCTCCAAAGAGATGCTCTTCTATTCATAGCAGGATGTTGAAACTATCTTCTGAGTAAGTTAGGGGTAAATAAGTTTGGGTGAGAAGGACAAGGTTAACACCAGTTTCTGGTAACTGGAGAAAAAGGCTGGCTGGAGACAAAAGAAGGTGTTTCTTGGAAGAAGGAATTCTGAGCTGCAGGGCAAATAAGAGAGAGACCTTGTACGACTGGGCCAGGAAAGAGCTGATAGCAAGTCAGCTAATTACAGTGAGAGAGGGGGTTTGACCTTGATAAAAGTAAGGTCTATTTTCGCATCTATGTATTTCACAGACATTTTTAACTGTGCATTCTCTTGTGGCTGTGGCACATAAACACTCTCATTGTATTATTACATGTTTTACCATCAACTGATTTGAATGAAGCATGATGCCCAGGCACTTAGCTACCTCTCTTCAGTATATTCCTTGCTTAAAGATGTAGGCTATCTATAACTGGGGAAATGATACAACTTAAATCCACAGTTACCCAACTGTGGTCAAGGAATCTGAAGAGTGGAAGGGCATGCCACAGAGAGGATGCAAGAGGTAGGTTTAAGTACAGATACAGTACAGATTTCCTCCACAGAAATCAAGGAAAAAATATGCAATCTTTAAGTGAGCAACAGCAGAGACGGAACCTTCCTGCAAAAAGGTGAAATGCAGAGTACCAAGGGATTTGTGGGTGCTTTATACACTATCTGCTTTTCATTTTATCCCTGAAGTGTATTCCTCAGATGTGATGTGTGTGTCATTTGAAATGCATTTTACCTAGTAGTGACATTAAACAATTCCTGCTCACTTCTTCCTGCATGGGAGGGAGGAGTATATTTCACTGGATCACTCCTTGGATCCATTTCATAATGGGAATAGAAGGCAAAGATAAGTAAAAACAAGGCAGGGAAGAAAAAAGAAGAAGGTAAGTGGATGATAGCTCTTTCTTTAGTGACACCAAATGCACACAAAATTCAGCCCAAAATGCCACAATAAGATGGGTGATGGTGGTCATGGAGGAATGGAAAGGAGAGCATGGCAGCATGACCAAGAAGTGCTAGGCTGCAGAGGTTTTCTTTAAAGCATCTCTTAATCTTTCATTGTTTCAAATCACCATTACTGAATGCCTTGACATCTAACTGATACCTGTCAGCAGGAAGTTTCAAATCCTGTAAGCAGTGCTTGCTTTTCAGGACTCTGTACCATGCCTGGCTGCAGCCCAGTATTCTTGTTTCATGTGAATGAACTTCTGTCAAATGGTTTCTTCAGAGCTAGAGGCACGTTCTAAAGTAGTTTTTCTGCACTGGACATGTAGGTCATCCTTCCAGCTTTACTGCCCCCCCCCCAATAATCCCCACCCACCTAAACAGGATATTTATATAAATCTAGACCTCTCTAGAGCCACAATTTCTGCTCTCAGGAGAGATGACAGGATATTTTCTTCTTGCGGGAGAGAAATACTGAAGTGTCAACAGTTTTTTGTACAGGAATCTTTCAGCAAAGAATTAAAGAAAAGAAGACCAGCTACTCATCAGATGTAACTGCTTCAGTCCACTGAACAAAGATGTGACCAGGTAATTCAATCCATCTTTACAGCATGGCCCTTGGGTTACCCTCAGGGGCTGCTTCACCCTGCAGTAGAATGGTCCAGGACCCTCTGCCTGCAGCTGGCCAAACCCCACTGCCTTGCTGACAGGGCAAGGTGGCACCACTCATGTATCAGGTGGTTCTCAGGAGCTGCCTGATGCTTCACCCTCAGAGCCCAGCACTCATGTCTACCTTACTGCAGGAGCAGAACATCTAACCCCAGCAGCCTGCAGCACCCCCAGGAGGGCTCTGTGCACTGTCCTCACCATTCCCCTCCCTGTGCCACACAAGCACGCAGCCCCAGTGGTTTTCCAGCTGATCTCTCCTGCTGTGACAAATACATCTGCAAAGGACAGGGCAAGGCAGGGCAGAAAGGGACACCAACAGTGCAGGAGAGTCAAACGCAGTGCCAGTCTGCCAGGAGATGGCATGAGAGCATAATCCTGACTCAGCCTGCCCAGTTGAACTCATGAGACCACGAGTGTCCAAACCGCTTGCAAGGAAGAGCCCTTGAGGACAGCTGGCACCTGGACAGTATGAACCAAGTGAGAACTTCACCCTGAACATGGCACTGTGTCAGGCCTATTTCCAAGCTCTGCACATCTAAAGAGAAACCAGCACATCTTCCCCGGAGAAACTGTTGCTACTGTTAGTGCAGGACAGCCAGGATGAGCCTCTGTCCTGGAAATCCTCATCTGAAGAAACAAGCAGCCAAACTCCACTGATGTGTCAGCATTTAATTACAGAGCTGGAATGCAGTTCAAATCTCTCCCTTTGTATGTGTCCTGCTTCCAAAAACACAGAAAACAGCACCAGTGCATGCTTTCTACCCCTCAAAAATAATTATCTCACTACAGCTATGATAATTCAACAGAAATTAATTACATTCTATAGAAGGGGACAAGTTCTGAAGGTTTAGCTGTTTTCCTTTTTAATTATTGTATTACACTGAGAACACAGCAAGACCTTTTTAACATGCTAGACATGCTCGGGTTTTTGTTTGCTTTCAGAGACTGCAATGGATGCTATGTTTTCATTTAATTAAAAAAATAAGTTATTAAAATAGTCTATTTTGGTTCAATATGCATTTGCCTTACATGTGGATGCTTTCACATCAGAAATGAGGTATTTTTTTCAATCAGTATTGAGCAACAGACATCTGGGAAAGCAAATAAAGAACAGATCAATGTGTTTTCAAAAGACAGCCTGTTAATACAAAACCAACCAGTCCTGTCAAAACCAGGTTATTTTTGAATAGTCACCATTTCCAAAGGAATCAATCTATCCCAAAAGCTAAATAGGGCATTACCTTTTTGACAAGAACCACATAATACAACCTCAGAAACTGGAATGCATGCAGAAACCTCACATCAAGTATGGAGAGGAACTTGTAAGAGCAAGAGGTGACAGGACAAGGGTGTGTATGCGCATGGTTTCAAACAGAAAAAAGGGTAGATTTAGATATTAGGAAGAAATTCTTTGCTATGAGGGTGGTGAGACACAGGGTGTCCAGAGAAGTTGTGGCTGCCCCATCCCTGGCAGTGTTTAAGGCCAGACTCGATAGGGTCTTGAGCAACATGATCTAGTGGAAGGTGTCCCTGCCCATGGTGGGGGATGTGGAGATGATCTTTAAGATCCCTTCCAACCCAGACCATTCTGTCATGAAGTATGAACTACCATTTGAAGAAACAACTTGCCTGGGTCGATGCACCATCACTTCCAGCTACGTTTCTGGGAGCATGGCTGGCTGAATGTAAGGTGGGTTGGCTAAAACAGGGACACCATTTATGAGAAAGAAATACTAATATCCAGCTCCTGAGCAGCCTTATACAGGAATCCGAGAAAGATTTTGTCAGATGCAGGAAAAGAAGTGTAGGCACCCAGTTCACTTGAAATTCAAATGAGGAAACAGTGAGTTGGTGCTTTCAGGGTTAGGCAGCAGCTAAGCAAAGATTTTTTTAAACTGCAATTTTACATTTAGGTTTAGAAGTGGAACTTTAATTGGGTTAAGTCCTGCCTTACATGCCAAAGCTCTCCACAAGCACTAACTCTGTGTTCCTGTATTAAATAAAGTCCTAGAGAACCACAGCCACATACCTGATTTATCACTCTCTGGAAGGCCACAATAAATCTGTCATGGAAGCCTACTAATTGCTAGTAAATCACTGTCACAAGCATATCCAAAAAGAATAAAAGTGAAGAGCCGAACATTCAAAGAGCTCTGGGGTGAAATTCTGTACCTTTATAGATGAACCTGTAATCTATGTGAAAATAAATGATATATAATGATTACTAAATTTGAAATCAAATCTTCACATGGGGACAATTCAGTAAGATTAGTTGACTACGGGACTATGCAGCAGCATCAATTATGAAGCCTGAAATAGTGTCATATCCCTCTGAGGCAACAAAAACTGCATTGCTTTATTAACCAACATCGGAGGACATTCACAGAAGGTTCTGGGGGTTCTCATTTGGAACAGAAAAAGAAAAAAAACAGAAAGCATGAGCCCCAGAATGACTGGCAACGATCCCAATTTATCATCTGAGTTACCATTTGCTCTGCCAATTGATGGGAAATGAAGTGTGATCAATTCTGGGCCATTGTACATCGTTCCCATTGACTGACCTGCCAATCCTTGATTGAATAATTAGTTTAGATATCAATATCTGCCATTTTGCGCAATGCTTACAAGACAAAGCTCTCAAGTTTTCATAAAATGGACAATTACCATGTTATCTCTATTTTATGTTATCACATACATGACTAAGCCTTTATATTGCCAAAATATGGAATCAAAACATCATGGTGCATAAGTAGTAGTAAAATCCAGAAGCATGAAATCTAGAGGTCAGTGCAACCCCTGAAGTAATACAGCATACATTTTTAATATTACAGATGGATAATAAGCCATATCAAAAAGGATTAGATCTGCGCTCCTCATTTACAATAGTTCACTTTAAGTAGCAACCTGTCTATTTTCCATTCTCAATATCAGGGGAAACAGCTAACTCAGGTATTCGGCAGTGACTGACAGCAATGCTGACATTTTAACAGCAGCTACTGTTTAAGAGCACTATCACCATCCTGTGATTCTTAAAGATTTAATCTACTTTTGATGCAGCAGAGCTCTGCAGACCAGGCAATCTGCTGTTAGGGCACATGAAAAGGTGGGGGTTTCTCTAATCCCATCACCCAGTCCCACACCAAGTGTGTAACCAGCTGTTCCAAAGCCATAAATTTGACTAGGCAAGGCTCTGCCTGACATTATGCTTTACATTACAGTCCCAAATATGAACTGCTAGCAAAGAGGGACACAACAGTTACTTTTCTATCTCAGACACAAATGGTGTTAACTGCAAATACAAATCAGTTATTCAGTGCAAAAATGACAACTTGTAAATTAGGCCATTTATAAGCACCCTGGCATTTCTATGTTTAGTTCACACGCATGGACATAGTTTCCAAGTATCCATATGCCATAGCAGTATCTAAGGACACCACTTCTCCTGAAACCATTCTGTCACAGCTTTAGGTGCTTCATCACCTTTCTCCTTAATTCTCATATCTATTCTCTTATCTGCCAATGAAGGGCAAAACCAGAAATGGAAATGTACAAACTGAAAATGCAAATGCATCATCTAAAATGCAGGAAAGTGCTAGTGGCTTACAAGGCAGAAATGGAGAAACCATGTGAAAGAGAAAATACCCTACTCCACATCATGGATGACTAATTTCTTCCCACACTACACTGTAATAAATACTAGCCTTTGCTAACACAAGAACGGGAAAGCTTTTTACCAGAGCTAATAAAGACATGCCCTGCTTAATGCTCACTTCAGTGTGCATAAGTGGAAGACGCTTCTGGTTTGCCAGGCAGTAGCCACTCAGATAATCCAAAGAAAGCAGATTCTTCTTTCCTTTGGCGCTGGTGACAAAAAGCATTATGCCATAGCTTGGTATCCACAAAAGTCATCCTTTGGACACGACACCAACCCTATCCTAGGTCTTTATTTTTCAAAAAGCAGAAAATATTGCACCAGTGAGATCCTATCACTTGCTGGCTGATTGTTTTTTCAATCCCTGCACCCGACAGGTGTGTGTTATAGCTGGGACGTGCTGCAGTATATTTCTGTGGCTGCTGCTGTAGTGCAGGAGTTTGCATAACACTTTGAAGTGAACATTTCTTAGGAGAGGAAATCTGCATTACAGAGGCAGCACTTGTATCATAGAAGAACTATATATTCAAGTTCAATGCACATCTTTCTATGTCAGACCATCTTTCTTGTGCAACTCTTTATCAACGAAATTTTCTAATTAGGGAAGTGACACAAGCTGGAGTGATCACATCCCTGAATTGTTTCAGCAGTATTTGCCCACCAAGTACAGGCTGTACAAGCTCTGCAGCCTGCAAACTCTTACTATGGAAATGTGATTTACATACATGTTTACTAATTGCAGACAAATACAGTCTGTGCATTTTGCATGCTGAAAGAGCTTTCTCTCATGTTCTGAATGATGCCTTTTAATCCTATTTGAAGATCAGTTATCTTACATTATCTTGCAGTATTTTACAATGTGTTTGTCCCTCCTGAGTAAAAAACTGCAATGACCAACTCAAACCCACAGACAAAATGTTAACACACCACCTTCATCAGAAATAACTGCACACTTCCTGTGTTACCCATGGCAATTGGGTCTTAGTACTTGGTGGGCCTCTCCTTTTTTTTCTTTTTATTTTTATCTGTGGTTTTCTACAGAGCTCAGCTCTGGTGAGTATTATTTAAGCACTGGAGCACCATAGTAGAAAATGACTCCTTTCTCCCTGCTAGCAAGACTTGTAGCAGGGGTATATAAAACATAAAATATTCTACCCTTTCCAGACTAGCCCAAAGCACAAACAAGTACTAGCATTCTCTTTGTTGTTTTACCCAGAGCAAACGCTACATCAAGTTCAAGACAGACAGCTGCATCTCGAGCAGACTGGCTCCAGGAATCAATCAACTTACCTCATCCAAGAAGATGTCTAGGCTTTTACATTTGTGGAAATGGTTACTAGACATTCAGTAATAATGACAACATGAATGGCTGACAAGACTTTATTTTCCTCTGAGATTGGAAAATTCTGATTCTGTTTGGCAATAAATGTAAATTATTTACAGTGTAAGGATATGGTAGACACCATGCAGTCTACTACACACGGGTGTACATAATTCTTATATTCCATAATTGTGCACTATATATGCATTGATAGAACTGCAGGAAGAATATTTCTATTTTGAATATTTTTCCCCATATTAACCATTTATCTTAATACCATGACTTTCCTTATCTGAATGCTTTATCTAGAATTGGTAGGGATATTTATTCAGCTAAAGCTTACTGAATTGAAGAAAACTTTCAGTTGTTTAGCAGGTCAGGTAAAAAATGGATAAAGAAGCCTCAGTACTGCCTATGATGCCAACACCCTTCAAAATAACATTTACTCAGGTGATTTTCACAAGCAGCAATCTCTGTTTATTAAAGTAGTAAAATCAGTCTTGCAATATCTGAAAGAATTAAACGCTCCCTGTGAAAATTAGCCATACACCATCACAGGAGATTCCCCTTTATCCAGCATCAGTTAAATTTCACTGTCTAAATTTCTCCTTTACATCTCCGTTTCCAACTGCCTAACGCACTTCAACAAGCTTTCAAAGGCAGGCTGGCATCACAGAATTCTCTCTCAACCCCAGGCTGCTTCCTCTGCACCAAGCTTCTCCCAGTGTTTTTTCAGTGTTTTTTCCTTTCCTTTGTGGTTGCTCACTCCCCAGTACATCTTTATTTTCTAGACTAAAGTCTCTGTGCCACATATATGTCATCGCAGTGATACAATGTAAGTGAAGCATATATGGCAAATTAAGAACACATCTGAAACTTCCCTGAAATCCATTCTGAAGGATGAAGGGAACACATCAAAAACTGAGGATATGAATGTAAATTTTAGGATGTGAACAAAATCAGTCTTTTTTTCTACTGCTTTTTTATCTGCTATTAGCACATTGTTACTAACGATGTCAAATGGACAAACTGCAGCCCACGGACAGTTTGCAGAATTTGTCTTCTGTATATAGTCATCACTTGTTAAAAACATATAGTTGCTACTTTATTAAAGCATATTTTGGTAACCAATACATTTACAAATTCAGATCTACATTCCGTTTTGTTTTGTTCTTCATCTCAGGAATACAGTGACAGCTGCTTATGACACATTTGCAAATTAACAGCATTTCTGGACCTTAGTAGACAACCTAGTTGACTCAAGCATCACCAGCTGAGAAGGATGAACTGCTGCATATAATAGCATTAAATTGATTACCTGTTTACTCTTCTTACCATGTTGACAATTGTTACAATTTTATTATATATTTCATAATATTGCACATTTTTCTTACATCTCCACTTCCCAGAGTGATGGGATTAGAAGAGAACAAGGTTCTCAGAGTAGTTGAGGAACGGAAAAGTGTAATGTTAAGTACACAATGGAACTTCAAAAGCAAAGGAAAAATAAAAGCCAAATATAATAATATTTATTGCTTATGATTTTTAAACCAAGTTGTTAGTTGGACACTATTTCTGACCTTTTGACTCAGAGGTATGGTATCTAGGGAGTGTGCAAAGAATGCACACTTCAGACTTCTGTAGTTATCATAACTGACATACTGCTGCTTAATCTGTATGTACTTGCTATCCAGAAGTTTTGAGTAATTCTACCTGGGAAGTGTTGCACCATTCTCTCCTCTTTAACCCTGTTAGTGTCAGGATTCCCACCAGGGGTTTGGAGAACAGTGCTTAGAGGTCAGGTGCTCTAAAAGCTTGAGCCCAGCATTTCCTTGGCCTCAGTTTTATATGTCCTCCTCCCCAGAGTAAGTTCTGCAACACAACCTGAGAATTTCCTGAATCTTCTGCAGGGTAACATTGCCTTCAGCATCACAACAACTCCTCTCTGCTTGGTCACCCTGCTGCTGGCTCCATCCCTCTATGACAGAACATGCCACAGAAGTTTCAGTGAGTCTATTCTATTCCCTCCCTCAAACAAATGCACTGGAGCCTCTATTTCATACACTCATACAATCACAGAATCAACTAGGTTGAAAAGACCTGTAAGATCATCAAGTCCAACCATTATTCCAGGAATGCCAGGACCACCACTAAACCATAGCACTGAGGTTTGCATATTTGCTTTATTCTTCCCACTATAGTAAAACACTTGATTGCACTACTTCTCCTCCCCTTCTCTTTCTGAAGAACAAGCCACTGAGAAGTTACCTGCCACATGTCCTGGTAAAAACAGTAAGGACATTTGAACCACTCTTGTTCTCTCTGCTCTTGCCTTCCTCAAGAGGAAAACGGGCAACTTAACTCATTCCTCCAGGCAAAATTTCTCCTCACCCTGGGAGAGTGAATTTTGTGTTTTTCTGTCCAGTCCTTGGCACTGATATACAACTCCCAAGTGACAATGGGAATGAAAGGAATTAGAAAAAAAACACTATGAGTGAGACTGTAACTGCCTCATTGAAATGTTTGGCAAAATCCTTCATGCCAAATGAGAGAGATGTTGCAAGTTGCCTTAAAAATTGATCCTGAATGAACGAATCACCTTAGTAAGATTTGGCAGGACTGATCTGCATCACAGAGCCAGCACTGCCTCCTGGCATCCTGAAGGTAATCATCAGTGAGAAAGCCAAGAACTGAATGGATATAGAAGCAGATGAGAATCACTTACTCCTAGGGCAGGCTTTATCTGCAGAGGTAGCCTGAACTATTGCACCCTATCACTTTCCTGCCCACACTGGAAAGTTTATGATCTGTCCCAGAGGATGCTTTCAGAATGTGTTAACACAGTGAGGAAAGCACAGGCTTGAGCCCTGATGTTTGCTCTCTTCAGGGTGGCAAGCTACCTACTTACATGGAACAGCAATCATACATGATATTTTTTCCCAAGCCTTAGTGGATAGTTCAACGAGGATGAGATGCTGTTGTTCTCCAGCACAAATCCTAAATTTTCTGCAGTGAACTATGATCACCAAGAGCTGCTGAAGCAAAGATATGCCATGAGATGGCAACATGGCTTTCATCCATCTAACCTCATTTTGGCATAAAGGAAAATGCATCTTCTAAAAAGCTCTTTCTTGGCTAGCAGTAAATATGTAATATTGTAATTTATCACCAACAATACCATTATTGCACTGAAACTGATTCCATTTAAAGAACTTTCAACCCCTAAAGGGCTTCAAGTAATTCTCAGTAAATTTCCATGTCTAGATATGTCAATAAATTCAGTCTCTTAAGCTGCAAAAAAACCCACCAAGGGAATAATACTCCATTTACCAAATGCATGCAAATAAATTTGACTAACAAAAAATATCACTTTAAAAACAAAAAGACAAATACTATTTGTACTATCACAATTTTGCCCCATTTCCTTTGTTTTGTACCAGACAACCAATGAAAATGTGATTCCCTCACAGGCAATAATCCTGCTGAGTTTCACCTTTTACCCCAGTCTTTTCATGAAATTTGCTCTAGCTGCCGAGTGTGACAGGTAATGCAGCAGTATACGCTTGGTGATGAGCACTTGTGACAGCATTTAAGTTGGCCCAGTTTTCAAGCTAGTTCATATATGTTAGTTGAAAAAAAATCCGTATCAATGAATAGGACAGGAATGTTGTTATTACATTATTGTCTCTACTGACCCCTCCCCAAAGAGAAAGAGAGATGATACTTTTTTTCTGTATTCAGCCTTTCCCACTCCTAGGTAATTTTTGTTCTAGAGGCACATTATTGTTAACGCAAAACAAGTATATTATTAAAAAAAAAAAAAAAAGGAAAAGAAAAAAGGCAGTCTTAGCAGGGATACAACTATATGGTAAAGAAGTGCTTTGTCCCAGGCGAGTTGCATTACCCCCTCACAAACAAGACAAATTCTATCAGATTTATGGGTACAAACGCTTCTACATTAAAATCTCTTTCAAAACAACTGTGCCCATCCATGATCACACCTTTTCTCCTCTCTCAAAACCCACAGGGCTCCTTAGCATAGGTCTGGTGTCCAATTCCACCCTTCACCTCCAACAGTTGTACAGACAAATTTATTCCCATTATCCACATCTTAAAGAAGCCAGCAATCTCCACTGTCTTTTCAATAAGGCATTCATCTCAAAAGCTCTAGAAATTCTGGTATCTGCAGCCTTTCCTTTTGGCAAACAAACCATTACACCTAATCCTCCCACCAACCAACTGAAAGTCAGACTGACCAGTGATGCTTTGAAAGGTTCCTTTGTTTACTCCTCTGCTTAGCTGTCACATGGGCACATCCTTGCTTGCCTACTATTAAATATGAATTTCATCTTACTATTTGCAGTCCTGCTTAAGTGCTTTTTACAAGCACAAAAAATGGTAGTTTATTGCTTCCAAGCCAAGTATTCTCTGGTCAAAACCAGAAAAGCAAACATAAAATCCCTCTTCCCTCTCTTCCACATCAGATTTGTTTAACAGAAAAGCCATTTTATTTTCTCCCATATATCTCTTAGCACTTGGGATCCAAACGTTGATCTAGGTTCTTTCTTCCTCTATCATAGAGATCAATTAGGATTCTGCACTCTCTGTCAGTTGGCAACTTGGTTGATGAGGAGTAAGGCAGAAAATGAATTCAAAGTTCAATACTCTTTTCTATCACTTCATGCAGAAATCAGCCAAAGAAAAAGGAAAAACTAGTGTGAATAATGAGAAGAAATGGTGAACAGAGAGCATACAACATGCTTGCCTGAAGGCTAAAGAAATTAGCTGATGCTCCAAGGACTTTTTTTAGTCCTATGCAAAATGGTCATTGGATAATATGTGGAAAGAGCAGCAGGGGTTAAACCAAGCTCTTCCCAGCATTCAGCTTTCACTCCTTCTTGCTCAGTTCTTTGTGCCTGAAGGCACAGCTCCAAAAAGAAATACAAAGTACTCTGACCCCCACATTAGTTTGCAGTGTAGAGATTAGGGTTGTATCCTTAGAGAAAAAATTGTAAACCGCTTCTCACCAAGGAAGACATGAAGGGTTTACGTTCTGCATTCTAACCATGAGGCTACTCTTCAGAGCAAAGCAGAGGACCTTCTGGTTTAATTGAACATTAGATGTTTCCTTGCAAAGGTGACCTTGATCTTGTATTCTTGAGGAAAGGGTGGAGGATCTCATTTCAGGATCAGTATTTAAGAAAGCATGAAGGAAGGTGTTTCTTCAGAGCCCTGAATAAGCATGAAGATAGGAAATATTGCCATAACTCCTCACAAACTGTTTGCTGTTATCTCTTGATTTATATTTTTGGTGTGGTTGATTTGGTTTCTTTTTCCCAGGTAACTGTACACTGTCTTAAGTGTATGTTAATGGATATATATTTACAAAATACTGCATAAACCAAGGAGATTTGGCATTTTATATGCATACACAGTTATAACCTCCAAGACTCAAACAGTATCTACTAAAATACTTAGGATCTTCAAATATATTTTGTTTTACTCATTTAATTCACAGGCATTTCTGAATGTATACCAACTCTTTCTTTTTTTCAATAAAGAGGAGCTGTTACTTCTTGCAATGCAAGTCTAGTGCAAAGCCAGACTTTGCACTGGTTATGTAAGCTCTGGTTATGTAATATGCTTTTGGTTTTCTTCCATGCATCTTTAACTCCATCACAAATTTTGTAGTTTCAAGTAAATCCCAATGTGCGTTTCTTGTGAAAATATGAGACACTGTATTCCCCTGACATTTACAGGGAAGCACAGATATTGCACTGTTTTTCCCGAACACAGATTTGAGTATGTTCTTGACAGAGAACTGCCCACCTTATTGATTCAAACAATGTATGAGAGGCATCAAAACTGCAGCAATAGTTTAGCTGCTAACATGAATCACAAAATCTTTTTCAGCACATCTGAAGTGGGATCTTACTGCACTGAACACTGATACATAAATACAGTTATCTGACACGATGTAATTTCAGAGCAAAATCAAATCAGTGCATTGACTTAATACCGGGTTCTATGTGACAGTCTCATATTCTTGGCTGATTACTTAGAAAGTGCAGCATAAACAGACCTGCACAAGGAATAAATATCTAACCTATAGAAAGTAAGATGAATAACCTTATTGGACAGATGCACTCTGAAATTTTAATTCTGCTTCAATTCCGGTTTAGCAGAAGTTCATTAAACTTCTACATCATGAGTCTGACCTAGAAAAGTAAATAAAAGTACTCTGTTATTCCCTGTAGAGCCCTGAGTTACTAATAAGGAATTATAAATCTCCAGTCACTTTGTCAAGCAGCCAAACACATCCCAAGTGAAACACAACTGCAAAGTTCATAAAAATGAGAGTGATTGAAATGCAAGACTAAAAATGCGATTTGTTTTATAGACCATGAATTAACACCACATTGTTTCTGCTTTTGTGAACTACAAATATGGACAAGCAGTAATGCAGAGAATACAGCTACCTTCACCTATGTAGGTCAGCTTCTTCACTGCCCCTTGCCTGTCTCCTCCTTGAAAACATCAAGTTATTGCACTTACACAGCACTATTCATCATAGATGTATACATTTTATGAAGACAGATAGGTAGTTTAGATGTGAAGACACTGGGGAGCAAATAATCATAAACATTCACAGAGGCTTCAGCCAGAGTCACCATACAAGCCAGTGATGGATTTGGTAACAGGGCCATAGCACCCTGGATCGAATTCCAGCTCTGAAACCCACAGCATATCATGGCCATTGCTCCAGCGAAACAGTGAGTCTATACATTACTAGAAATTTATGAATAATCGCATTGAAGATGCTTTCTGAAACAAAGCCACAGTTCTCCTATTCATGAGGTAAAATCTGGGCTCTGCTGGAAAACTTCACACACTGATAAAAATCCTCTTGGCTACAGCGGGTCTAAGAGTTTCCATTCCTTTCTAAACGTTTCTTGAAAATCTGCTTTGGATTTGTTGATTCATTTGTTGGATGACCTCAGTTATACTATCCAGGCTATGTTAAATATAGTAGCTTGAATTGTCATTACCTACAGCAATTAAGCCTATAATTAGATCCCCTTCAATGTCTTCTTGACTTGCAAATGCATCCCTCTAACCTTCCCTGATGCTGTTTTACCATTTGACCCTGGAATATCTCCGGGTACCTTTTCCTGGTACAATGATTCCGAAGTCCTCTTTGAAGTAATCTGGTCAAAAAGCTAAATGCTATTTTTAACAGTATGGTGAGGATTATTTCTAATCAAGTTTCTTCTGACTAACTACAAAAGACCTAAGGCTCATTTACAAATCACCATAATGTAGTTTTTCCCTCTGCTTTTGCAGCTGTCAGAACCCAGTTTTGTCTCTAGAATGTTCTGAATGCTGCTGCAACTTCAAAATCTGCAACTGTATATGTAAACACTGATTTTGATAGGAATTTGGTTATATTAGTAAGACTGGTGAGCTCAAACTTCCATGTTGTGAGGCTCACTCAGTTCAGTGTAAGGAAACCCTCCTAATGGCACCATAAAAGCCCTAAGGTCCTGCCTGCTACCAGTAATGAAGAGGGCATGTCTTATTCAGAAGAGTCATGTTCTGGCCATGACTAAACCTTCTTAAATTAGATACTGCCCATTTTGCTGCTGCCTTCTGAGGACAGAAAGGTCTGTACCTATGTGTATTCTGCATATACTCTGTAAAGCAGTTTAGGACTCTGTGGTATGAAAGTAATTTAAAATAAGTTATAACACGACATCACAATTTGAATTATACCTGATGCATTTGTCATGCTGGCTTTTAATTCTCTATCCACCTCTAAAGCTGAGATGGCACCATTAATTACATAGCTGGAACACTGAACTTGTATAAAAATGTGAATGAAAACACTAAATTAAGATTGCCTCCAAGAAACTGTTGCTTAGTCTCATTAGCAATACCAAAGCGCAGCAATTGAAATGCCTGCAAGAAGCTGTTTATTCATCTGGCCAAGAAACTTCACAGTTACTAAAGGCAATCTTAATCTACACAAAGAGAGGGTTAATTAAAGATAGGCAAATACTTTGTTTTCTTGTGTTTCAAGTATCTTGTATTCCACTTAAATAGGTGATGAGAAGACAATGGATCCTCTGGAAGATCACAGTGAGATGTGAAGTACATTGTCTGAAAGGTATTATAAAATCATGTGCTAAGATACAATGCACTACGAAAATGGAAATTAAAATCTTGTACACTTGGCCCAATTTGCATGTATTTTAGCATCCCACTGGGAAAATAAGTATGTTTTGTAACTACTGACACCTTCACATCAAATTCAGAAACTAAGTCACTGAGGGGGTTTTCCAGCCACACACAGTGTTTCAAAGACAGAATGTCACAGTCTTTCCAGCTCTCACAGAAAAAGACAGATATGGATTTGGGCTGTGGGAAAGCCAATGTTTTACGGCTATATGGTTAAAACCAGCTAACAATCCACCAATTATTCTGTAAACTCAAGAGTAATGCTAGCAGCTGGACAGCCTGCTTCTCCACTTCAGGCAATTTAATATCTCTTATCTTTTATTTTCCTTTTCTCTCTATTCCATAAAATGCCAATAAATCCTGCTTTTCTTTAATCTAAGCTTAATTGGGTTTTTGGCTGTTATCTGGGGAAATTACTTTTTCACAATCCTGAGGGAAACAGAACAGTGTCCTCATGAGAGCTGAACACAACAGTCAGCCCACTGGTCAAGGTCAGGGGAAAAACTCTTATCTCCTTTCAAGGAATTACCGCAGAGGGGTCAGTGGTACCATTATGAACAGGGAAAGGACTAAATGACTTGAGGACACAATGCACCATCAGGGACTCAGATACATGTAACAGACTACTGGTAGTCAGAGGTAGGATTATATACAAACATGCTAGGAATAAGATGGGTATTATAACAAGAATTTCAAAAGCAACGTGTTCACTGAAGTATAGCACACATGCAGAAGTCATATTATTTTAATTATAAAAGTATAATTAAAGCAGTACAATTATCTTAATATGGATGCAGACTTAGAGGTATAATGGTGTTTGTTCCATGATAAGCTTTTCTTGACACTATACATCTATGCCCATGGCAGATGACAACTACTTCCATTAGGGATGTGAACACAATAGAATAAAAACCTCACTGGGACCAGCCCCAACAAAGATGGCATATTTTACCAGCAATGTTAAACTTCACATTTTAATTTAACAGTTAAATTAAAAAAGAAATGGGGAAAACAGGGTTCTTGATAAAAAAAAAAAGCATAAAAAAGCAGTTATCTTCTGCTTGTACATCAAAGGCACACAAAGGAAACTTTGCTTCTCATTGATGCCCTCCTCAGGGTTTGCATGTATAGACTTTCCACTAATTGTCCTCCGCATTGTGTAATTATAGAAGATGGAAATAGACCTGCAGTGAGGAGGTGCTTTCAATGGAGTTATCACTTTGCAAGTCTGAGCCTAGCATTTTTATCATTTTTGATGCTTTGTATCACTGTGCTACTTGGAATATTTATTCAGAACATTTGTGTTCCAAATATTTCCATTTTCAGAATACAATTTAATGTATAGACAGAGCAGCAGACTGTCTGCTTCCTGACAGGGCTGATAAGAACCAAAATGTTTACAACGTAAAACTGTCCGAGAAGCATAGCAACAGAACAGATCTCTGCAGGACAGGTGCTCAGACAAGAATATCTACTAGTAAATCTGAAATGTCTCTCACTGACAGAACCATTCTAGCTGCTATCCAGAAATGTTCCTGTGAAATACCAAAGGAACTCATGAGTATAGCCAAAACTATTTTTCATGTAAAAACACTGCATCTTCCCCTACTGTGGCCAAGACATATTCTGGACATCAACTTATTTGAAACATCTTGCTGGGACACCAACATACATGTTGGTTTTTTCCTCATAGCTGAAGGAGTATCCCTCTGAACAGACTGTGATGTGCTATAACAAACATACATATTGTCTTTATCCACTTGGATTTCTGCAACAGCTCTCCAGAGTGTGAAAACATGTTACCTTTTGTGTTGTCCCTAGCATCGAGCACTGTTATCTCCAGTTGCTTTCTTCAGCAACGCCTCCTAGACTCTGAACTTGTACCTAGATCTACTAAGCCACTGTCCATATCAAGTTGCCCTCCTGCAGCAATTGTACAAGTAATTTGCAAAAGATCACAACATCCATAATTCTACTATGACAACTTTGTGAGAGGCTTGGAAGGAAATAAATAGCCCTGAAACAAACTCCACTTTATGAATTATTCTGATGCAAATTCATACTCTAAAGCATTTCTCTTGTGCTAGAAGAAAGGAATAAAAAACAACTGTGAATTTATTTTTACATTTGGATTTACAGGGGCCATTATGAAAAATTGATTAACTGTGACAAACCTCCAAATACTAATTTAAAGAATTAGGTGAGAACCACAGTAGTAATGAAGAGCTAACCAATACATTCACCTGAGCCACAGCCAAAAGATGTTAATGTCCATTATTCCTATTTAATGTTGTGCATTTTTCAATATTTTAGCTTAGATCTTTAAAACACATAGACACAGATTAATTTAAATCTATTTAAATTAATGAGGATTTTTATCAAACTACTTTTGAAGAACTGGCTCTCTGGATTTCTCAGGATATTATCATCACAGTTAATGTATTCGCATAGGAAAGAAATTGGCTTAGTCACACAAGCCATCAGCTGAGGTTTGCAGCACTCTCCTCACTGAAGAAAATCATCTGTATTAAAATTTTGAACATTTTCAAAATGCTTTAAATGCTAAAATTGTTCTGGGCAGCTGAGTCCCTTCCTACCGTGGTGGCTACTATGCTGGTATCACTGTAAAATTAGGGTTCTAAATCCACCAAATACTGAATTATGCCAAAACTACTGGGTGCTGGTCATACCATGCTATCATGGCATCTGTGGGCCAGCAAGCTCCAGCAGCTCCCTGGGGTGCACAAGCAGTGGACTGGCAGAGCAGAGAGCCACTACCCCAGCCACGGAGTAGGATAGCTGGGGGACAGCCCCATGCCCAGGCATCAGGCACCTCCATGGGGATGAGGATGTGCTGAGGCCCGGCCAGGATATCAGCCTATGGGATGGGCCTGGCTCAGCAGGGCCGGGCTGGGGCAGAGCCGGAGCCTGGCACCCTACAGTGTTGATTTTGCTGGCACTGGGGCAGGGATGGATGGCCTTGGGATGGGTTGAAATGGAGTTCCTAAGCCCACAGGAGCACTGTGTAGAGCTGTTCACATCCTCTCCAAAGCAAAAGTAGAGCTGCTATGCAACTCATGCAAAAAGTATCTGTAGATTTTGAGAAGAGTACAGAAGAAGAAGACAGCACTGCAGGGAAAGGGTTCTGTCATAAAGGAAAAGCTGGACAGCAAGATTCCAGCATTCATTTGTGCTGCAATATCCAGTCCACAACAACATCAGTGGCAGATCTAATGATCTAGTATTTATAGTATTATGACATTTATGGGTACCAGGCAAAACATTTAGATGGCATTGCCCATCACTCCCAGACACAAAGATTCTATGACAACATGGCCAGATCAAGCCACACAAGCTGAGTGACATACATCATTTACAATTTTACCAGTCTAAGGCCTGTCAGAGTAAGACATCAGGCTATGTTCTTTTTCCCACATGTATTGTTCTGATGAGTTTTACAAAATTATAAATTTGGTGTCATTATTTTGTAGTAAGATATGAGATCTTTCTATTTAGGAGCCCTAAATGCGAGATACCAAGTTCAACATCAGTAGTCAACTTGTATCAATTTAGGGCAGCTTGTGTGCATCCAACCAAGATACAGTTAATTGCAACAGCACTTTCTTAACTTCTAAAGACAACCTGTGGACAGTCCTTCAAAAAGTCACTATGAAATTCACTTTGGAGGATCTATTTCTACTTTTTCTTCAACTTTTCCTGATGCAGCTTTAAATTAACATGTTCAATAAAGCAAGCAACACTACAGCTCTAATAGCCAGAATCAGTCTTGACTAATTTTATCTTAGCTGGATCTAATTACTTGATACTAATGTAGACTGCCAAAGACATTTTCTGAATGTCACTAAATTATTCGACAGATTTTGGTTCAAATCACTCAGTATAACACTATAAAGCTAGATATATCTCAGTTTATTTTGTAGTATTCTTGCTTGCCTGCAGATGAAGATCACAAACCTTGACTGGGCTTTCAAGTAAATCCATAGACTTCAGGACCAATCCCATAATCTGATTCATGTGACTAATCACATCAGTTGGCTTGTACATATCCTTCTCAAATAGAAGAGTGCATACTTGTTTCCCTAAACCAAGTTACATGCATTTATTACAAGCGTACTGCATAGAATATGATATTTCAAATAGGGTATTGTACATGTCATGCATCAGCTATGTAGCAAGTAGCCACTGCTTTTTGTGGAGGCGTGTCACATGAGTGCTGATGGAGTCTGTCAAGCAGTACCTTGAAATTCAGTTATATCTCAGTGGATGACTGGTAATTTTACAGAGTCTAGACAGAAAGTCTGAAAATTAACATACATAAATTTGAATCAATCATTCCTTTGCATTTACCAGTCACTGCATTACTGGTATCTACGGAAAAATGACCAGAGCTGCCTGGAATATCAATAACAAAACCCACGATAGGTGAGTACCCATCAACAGACACTGAGGTATCTACCTAATCATAGTTGCACCATGTTTGAAAGGATATACGAACTCTAAATGAGATGATCATGCCCTCAGCAGCTATTAGCATTAATGGTCAGTCCCAGTGGAAAATCTAGATGATTCAGCCTTAGTATATACAGCATAGTATTATGCGCCACGTGAGCAAAGACCAGATAGATTTTCACTAATCAGTTCTGAGAGTGCCAAAGGCTCACTGATTGTTTCATCAACTCAGGTTTATTCCAAGTATAGCTCATCAGATTACAAGTCTGACAGACACTGAAGTACCTTACAGTGTTACACAGCTGATGAGCACAGCGTCACAACAGCCAAAACAAACTGAGGCAGAATCTTTTTTCAAAACATATTCCACAAAATACTAAGCTTTCCCCTTTGGAATGTACCTCAAAATTCAACTGTATCATGCCCAAATTCTTTAATATTCAATTCAACATCAAATTGAAATTCAATATTAACATATTTAAATTCATGCTTTGAAATATCCTACTTCCACTATGTGTGTGCTACACATGCTGGAGTAATATGAAATGTGGCCTTTGGTATTAATGGATCAGAACCAATACAAGGACACAGGATGGTTGATCTGAGAAAGCAACAGGCACGCAGACACTAATTGAACAATGTACCTGATATATGAGGTAATCCCCAGAGTGGATGTTTCACATGCATCAGATATGTTGCTCTAAAGAAATACTTCAACCTTCCTCTGCAGCCTAGTAAGTAGTTAATAATCCTTATGTCATCGAGTATATTTTTAAACACTGTAAACCATTTTGTTCTATCTACCATACACACATTCAGCCTAACCAGGAGTGACACACAGAGGTATATATCCTCACACTTGTTTTGAGAACCTTATTTCTACTAAGAGGCAGATTGCTTTGGATCACAGGACTTTAGAGCCTTCAAAACATTTTGCAGATCTGTAGGAACCTTTCACTGCAGCAGCACTTACAGGAAGCACAGATATTCGTAGGTAAATCAGTTACTTCTTTCATCCTGTGACTCTTCAACTTTCTTCTTGTATTTTTTTCTGGTGTTTGACACACTTACATTATTTATTTTATATGTAGCTGTAACTATGTAACTATGTACTATGTAACTGTAACTATGTTACCATGTAACTTTACCAATATGATAAACAGTACCTTCTAGCACTTACAGAAACTTCTCATAGCTCAGCGCCAGATGTACTGTAACGGACACCTGACTCTTATTTTATATGTTAACTTGCAACTTCTTGCTTTACCTACTGTCGTCATACTTAGTCCGCAAATTCTTAAGGTCTGGAAATTGATCTCTTTATTATATGTTTGCAGAGTTCCAGGCACATTTAGGTTTGGTTCCCTACCTGTGCCTTAAAATACCTACACAATAACAGAGTTCTATACTGCAGCTCTCTTGGGCTGCTACTCACCAATGCCTCAGCACTCATTTCTTTCTAGCTCTCTGGCCAAAGCAATGCAAATCTGTACATTCCACTCACAGCAAGCTACAGCACCTAAAAAAGGGCAGCTCAGCACAGCTTGACCTGTACAGCCACACATAACAAGTACAATATAACAATCCTTAAAAAACCCCAACAAACCAAAAAACCCACTCTCTAACCTATACTTTGTAAGATCCATGGAGTGTATGCTTATTTACAGAGAGTAACAATTGATCTCTTGGTAGAGCAAACCAACACTTATTTATTCTGACCTTTTTCAAACAGACTCTGACCATAAATGCACAAAATATCATGCATTTTGGTATTGCTAATGTACAACATTAAACTGAACATGGGGTAGAAGGAGCCCTTATTTTGCCAAGGCTTCAGTTCTGGATAAAAAAAGCACTAATGACACTTTCATGGATCCCGTCAGTAGTAACTAATCAATAGCCCATGTGCAGATTTAAGTAGCCACATGCTTCTAAAGATACTGGATCACTTTGTGAGAGGCCATCACTTCCTGAATCCACTGATGACACTTATATGCACTGGCAGAAGCCAATGCCATTTTGGAATCACACTAGCTTAAGCAGGAGTCTACTGCTGATTACTACAGCCCTCACTAGCACAAGAGTAAAGCACATGCTTAAATGTCTAATTACCCTCACTGAAGCAACAGATGAACTCACATGCTTAAGTACCTCACTGAAATATAGCTGTAATTACGGTCTGCTCTTCCTGACAGTACCTTTCAATAAAGACCTCCAAATCATGTGGACATTTCTGGAGTAAGACAACAGTGGCTGAGAGGAGGGGAACTCAAGAGCACAGTCATTGAATCAATTCTTAGCATCATCTGAGTTAGTATTCACATGCGACTATATCACATACATGAGATGATATCCCTAAGTATTCAGAAAGCCAATGCAGTGATGCCTCTAAAATACAGCAGCATGTGTTATTTGACTAAACACTGTGTCTCCCCAAGGGCCTGTGAAGCAACAGAAAGCCAGAGCGAGTTAGGTATTAAACAGGCATTAAAAGTGATTCTGAAGTCCCCTTTCCTAAAACCCTCTATAAGGAACGAAAAAAATTAATAAAATCTTCATCCTAGTAAATAATTCATGAAGAACACAATCTTTGGAATTTGAACACATAACTAAATGCTGCCATCATTAAACATTAAGAAAATTTGAAAAGTCTGGCACAGTTGAAAATACCAAATTTGCTAGCTACAGAGAAGTGTGTCTTGCCCTGATTATTCACTGAACCCCTGACACGCTGTAACAGCACACAGCATTGATGTTGGAACCTGGAGCCTGAATTACTGCATTTGATGTTTGCTCAGAAGAAAAGGTTACAGACTATGAAAGGAGCTTTGGGTTTTCTGAAGTTGTTTTCTTTTAAGAATCTGAAGTTGTACAGTGAAGGGACTGAGGGGGAAGGAGAACTGCTTTGAGGGAGTTAGATGAGTCGTGGCATGAAAAATTTACAGATGTATGTAGATATCTCAGTTATGTATTTAATGCTTAACTTACAAGCTTATGCCAGCACTGTGAAATGCAATGAATGATTTGACAGAATAAATACAAGTTCATAATGGCACATCCGTACCTCTCAAACTAATATCCCATCATAACCATTAGTAACTGGTTCCTTTAGAGGAAAAGACAAATACTGATGATGATCACAATTTGAATACAGATTCTCATCACAGAAAACATTCCAAAATGCTTTTGGTTTTAAGTTATTAAAAAAAAAAAACAAAAAACCCCCAAAGCTTCTTAGAAGTGCTTTTTGCCTCACTTCTAAGTTCACTTGGTTTTACTCAAATGCAATTTTTCATTTTTAAGTGCACCACAGTCTTAAAAAATATACAGTTTTCCAAATACCAAAAATGGTTTTGAAATACTTGAAATAAAAAATAATATATTTTCTTAAAATGCTTTTGTCTTCTGGCAGGTTATCCCTAAGAAAGAAGACCGATATACTGATATCAAAGTATGTTTTCTTTAAGGCTAGTTCCCTTGTATACAGGATCACACGTGAGAATGGTGAGAGAAACTCACCCTCTTTACTACTACAATATGGCTCACTGGAAAACACAAAGTATACAAACTACACATAACACTTTCAGATCTATTCCATTCATTTAAAAACAACTGGAGAAACACTCCTACCATCCAAATTATTTGATATTAAATTAGTAATTAAAATAAATTAAATTTAACTTGGGATTCCTTTTTATCTTAGAGCAAAGTCAGTAAATAGATCCTATTTGGTTTTATGTTTATGCTTTCTTTGATCTTCAAGATACAGGGAAATATACTGCATATTAAAGTAATTTTTTATACTCACTGTCATTAATTCTTCCACAAACCACAGTCACCAAAACACAGTCTCGTTTTAAGACAGCATATAGCAGTGCTCAGAAGTATTACCTCTCCCCTGTGGGTTATTTATGAAGGCCCATTAAAAAATGCAAAGTACAGGCTATTAATTTATCCAATAAATAGCTAAAATATCCTGCAATGTTCCTGATACTCATTAACACTTGGCTTTTAGAAGGCAAGTTTTGTTCTTACAAGTTTTATTCATGCAACCACCTACATAGCAATAATGAATGTTCACAGCTGTCAGAACATATCTACAACTGCATTCAGACAAACAAGCTATCAATAAAAACACCTGATACAGAATAACAAAGGATGTTTACACCTGCAAATAACTGACCATACAGGATAGCTTTTATTTAGTAGTTAATATAAAGATTTGTGTGCCTAGCATCAAATTTAACTTCGCTTTTATTACAGTGTAGTTTGGGGAGGTAGCTAACCATAAATTTATTCTACGCTTTTATTTATTTTTTTTTAGAATTAAGGCTTTCTATGACAACAAAAGTGTGGAGACAAAAACCTGCGGAAACACAATTTAAAGATAGACCTGTGCAATTAAATATGACTGAGAATTCTGCACAGTGCCAGGCGGGATGCCTGACTGGATTTACTCCAAAGAGGTGTAACATTTTTGAGCACTGACTATCAGGAATTTTGACAGTGCTAAGGTCCTCAAATCTCTGTCTGTTTCTGAACAGGTAAGCTGTCTGCAGTATTTTGACTATGGGCATACAGTCTAGCATTAGCTAGAGTTATTCGGCTCAAACCTAAATCCTGTTTAAAGACATGGAAGTCTGAGGTGGAATCAAGCTGAGGTATTGATCCCTATTATATGTAATAGGTGAAACAAGCATCGTAAGTCCTTATTAGTACCATAAGCCTCCAAGATGTACTGAGCACAAAGATACAATTGAAGTCTGGGAAAATTGAAAGGCAGCAGTAAAACAACAAAACATGAAACAGAATTAAATAAGCAAGCAGGAAGTAGAAAGCAAAAAAGTAGAAAGAAGAAGAAACAGCTAAAGGCAAGAAAATGTGAAATTCTATAAAGAGCATTACGCTGAAATATAAAAGCGAAAACTTCACTTATGGAGTAGGCAAAGGCAAAAGTCTCAAAGAGAGTACTTTTACAGAAAATATAACTGATAATGACATGGGACAATTTTTAAAGAAAATGTCTTCAGTAAGTGGGAACAAAACTCGTGGTCTTTCAAACACATCTCACAACTGTAATTGGTGTTCAAAGAGGATCAGAAAAAATAACACTTGTCAACTTTGTTCCCAACATCAAAACTGGGTTAAGAAAGGAAGGTGATCAAAAGCACACTCCACCTACCAGCCAGCCAGGTAATGCAGTGAAAAGTGTTTACAGGAGAGAAGGAGCCTAAGGGACAGGGGCTGGGTCACACTAACCCCATGCAGGATAATTCCACCCTGAGCTGCAAGATCAGCTGGTGTGAGGATAAGCACAGAAGTCTTACAGCGCTGACCTCCTGCACTGACTTTCAACCTACAGCTATAGGGAGAAAAATTTCAATCCCTATCTACAATACAAAACCATCAGTAGGTAAATGAGCTATTACAAGTTACGAAACCACACTTGTTGATTAGAAAGTGCTTGGATTATACTCTTTTCCTCAAATGTGTGTATAAAAACAGACCCTGTATCACAGTTTTGCATGGAGAGTTGAAGTGACAAGAACTAAGTACAAACGCACAGCACCTCTTCAGAGACGTACTTGCAAAACAACAATGAAGCCTTGCAGAGAATACGTAAGAGTATTGAAAAGGGCTTTTCTTACATCTGAAGTGAATGGCCTGACTTACAGTGCAAAGAATAGGAACTGTGTTACTTTCAGCCATGTGCAGGCACTAGGAATCATTTGACCAGTATTATAGTAGCTTTCAAAAGACTGAATACTCAAAAGACTAGACCAGCTGTGTTCAATCCAGCTGAGAATTTAAACTGTAATATAGGGAAAAATAAAATAAAATAAAATATTATATAGTTTTATTCTAAAAGGAAGGAAAACTACAAAATCTCATTGTCTGGTTTCAAGAAGGCAGAGCTTATGCTAATGAACGTATAGGACGGGAGACAAGCAATGCACTTTGTGTATCATCATTTCACTTAAAAGCTGTTAGTAGATGAACAAGTCAAGTTTCTAATTCAAGAGTCCCTACGCCACACTGTTAAGATTCATGACACAAGTTCCTCCACATTTCAGGTTTTTTTCATATTCCAAGAAACAAAATAGTTTTCAGTGTGCAAATCAGAATAATGTATTATATGATCACATGCAATATGTATATCCCCATATAGGTCTCCAGTGAAAATTCATGCTATCATAGGTATCAGTCCGTTACAGTACAGCTAGAGTAACTCAGTCCTTTAGCTCTTACTGCAGCACCCTTTGGTTTTAAACCTGTGGATCTGCAATACAAGCTCTGTATGTCTGTTACATACACTACTAAATAAATACTGATACAACTACTAGAAGAGCTCAATATCTGAACTTATGTTGGCAGGACTGTGGCTTTCAATTCTGCATAACTGGAAATACTTTGGAAATGAAGCAAAAGGAAACATATCTCCTAGCTTCCTGGAGATAAGAGATTGCATGTCCCAAAGTAAAGAATGATTTCAATTTATTTTATTGGTCAATGACAAAAAGAGCAAAACGCTATCACAGAATGCATTTCAATCTTTATTACCATCACTTAAAATGCCCCATACAAGTCACTGATGAATTCAATACTGACTCCAAGACATCAGAATCCAAAACAAGTCATATTCATTTAATAAATTCTAACCGAGTACAAGATGAAAGTGCTGTCTACATTCCCAGAATGCCTAATGGTGTGTACATCACATCAGGCTATCTGACACTCAAGATGAAAACCAAGATAACCCTAAGGAACAACTAGTCATTAGCATTCCAGAAGACACAACCGCTATTGAAGGTTATGGTTGAGTGGATAGTTTGGAAAAGCACTGAATTCTAGAGAACCACCTCACAGAGGGCAGAGCAAGGAGCCAGAATATGGTGCCATATGCACTCCTATCAAGAGAGCTGAATAACTAAGGTACAAGCTGACAGTTCTTCAGAGTGACAAGTTTGCAAAAGAACATGGAGAAAGAGTAGGTTTAAGACTATAACTCTCCAAGTAATGACACAGATCTCTCTAACATGATGGACAAGCTTACATTAAATAAGCATCTGTCCTTATAGAGAGGAGTGTACAGTCTGTAACTATTTAAATTCAAGGTGATGGTACTATAACCCTAGGATTACCAATTGTCCTTCCTCTCATTTCTTAATGTGGCTCATCTTCTATCATAAATCTCTTGGATGGCATATATATATATAGTAAGTCTTCACTCTGCCTGCTATGGACCTCTAAACATTCTTGCTTCACTACCTACAGAACAACTGAGCTCTCCACAGCAAGATTCAAAGTGACAGATCAAGCTTGCACTAATACACATGTGCAACCCCCTCACCACTACCACCACTCTAATGCATATGTATAAGATCGATCTATCTATCTATCTATCTATCTATCATCTACCTATAACAGGACAAAACAAAGGGCAGGAAGGACAAGACATTATATGATACGCCTATCAGAAATGCTGCTACAACAAATGATTCCATTCTGAGTGCTAATTTACCTGATAAGTTTTAAGGGCAACTGTCATACATGGAAAAACATGCTTTTGGTAATAAACCCTTAGCAGCTCTAAATAACCAAAACATTACAATAAATGAGCATGGTGAATAGTCACATATCCATTTCTCATTGATTTCAATGGGATTCAATGTACCATATCTGAAAAATTATACTGCGCGGCTGATAAAATACATACAGCATTACAAGAATAATAATGGGTATTTCTTTTTTTTAACTCATAATTCTATAAATAGTACTTTATATATTATATTTACTTTAGGGCATGTATAACACATTATGTTCCATTAGAATCAATGAGGAGTGAAAATACAATTACTGAAAATTATTTGGATTAAGATAAAGATGATTGACCTTTCAGCCCTTTTCCATGTTTTCAACAAAACAGGCTGAGAAATACATTTAAAATGACATTTACATTTAAGGGTAGCAAAAAGGAACGAGACTTGTGACATCCAGAGGCACAGGATGGACCTACAAACCAGACAATAAAATTGCTCAGGGGAATAACGAATAAATGCCAGAACAACTCTTCATGTATTTTCTTACTACTTGCTTCTTGCTTGTCCCCTATCAAGCTTAATTTTCTACCTAAATCAAACACTGAAATCATCAGCACTTTTCTTTCAAAAACTGGAATTTAGATTCTATAGTATACGCTTAATCTTCTGGAAAACAGCATTAACACAAGTACAGGCAATTATATCAGAATATCAAATAAATGGATTTAACAGACTTCTGCAAAACCCATATATATGAACTCATTATTAAAATTTAAATGCTTGAATAAAACAATGATGCTACTTACTAAACATATCTATGAAATGCTGATAGATTCTGCACTTGCCAAGAGTAGCAACACACACCTGAGAATAACCATAAACACGGTAGCTTAAAACAAAACTGGAGTTGCCAGCTTCTCTCATCGAGGGAGGGAAGATAAACAGGGAATACTGACAGCAAATTACACAAATTACAAACACTGAAAAACATCAACGTGCCATTTTGTAGTTGTATCACAGACATACTAATGCAAAATACTAAGTTTTCTCATGCAGGACACAGGCAAATTAACTCAGAATCAAAGACTCTTATATTGCTTCCAAGACATTAATACTGAACTAGCATAGGTGTATTGTTACCTCAAAAGAAACATTTTCCTTCCAATTTCTATAAACTTAAACACGTCTCTTCTATTTCTTGCTTTTTTAAAGCACCCAAGTGCTATGGGGTGCTTCTTTTGAAATAATGAGATTAGAGACTTGTACTATTACTATCTACTAGTAAAAGAGAAAATGTGTCTCATTGGACTTTGAAACAGAGGTTTTCAGCATTATGTATCTTAATGTTGTATTTCATTTGAATGCTCAGCAACAGACTGCACTGAGATAACACACTGAGGAAACTGAGGAAATAACACACAGGAAAATGAACTTCTTTTAAAAAACATCACACTGAGATGATATATAAAGTCCAATTGGCATTTTTGAGACTACTGTTCTTCCAATAGAGGATTTACCCTTTACTAAAAGAAGACCAAGAAGATAGTTTCTCTGACTTGGGAACAAATATTTCACTAGGTTCTACCTTAGCACTCGTGTCTCAAAATAATCTGAGGTAAACACAGCTGAGATGTAACTAAAAGCTGATTTATATTGTCATCACTGTCTTTCCAAACACAAACCTTTTCTGTTTTAAACCAAATTCACTATGTATTGCTAATTCACTACAGGTGAATTATTACTACATCTGCATCCCATCCTATATCCCAACACTACATACCACATTCATATCCTCACTTTTACTAAGACGATGAATTATTCTGAAATACAAATCTGAACTGGCACAACAGAAGCATTTCAAAAGCTGGAATAATCTTTCCAAAAGCTTTATCAGTGAGAAAATACTGAATCTGATGTCCTCTCTCTCATATCTTCAAAACTGGTGAATTCACATACATCACTGAATTAAATGGCAAAGATGGCAAAGAATGCCTGCTGCTGTTTTAGGTAGATATGTTCTCCAGCATGGACCTCTGTGGGCTGCAGAGGGACAGCCTGCCTCACTATGATCTGCACCACAGGGTGCAGAGGAATCTCTGCCCCAGTGCCTAGAGCACACCCCCCCCCCCTTCTTTACTGACCTTGGTGTCTACAGAGATGCTCCTCTTACATGTTCTCTCTCTATCTGCAATTGCTGTTGCACAGGTTTTTTTTGCTTCTTAAATATGTTGTCACAGAGGTGCTACCACCATCACTGATGGGTTCAGCCTTAGCCAGCGATGGGCCCATTGGCGCTGGCACAGGGGAAGTTTCTAGCAGCTGCTCACGGAAGCCACCCCTATTGCACTCCTGCTACCCAGACACTGCCATGCAAACCAAATATTCATCTAATTTCATTCTCTACCCAATTTCATGGCTGAATTTCAGCTCCCTTAAACAAATAAGAATTTGCTGCTTTTCATCAAACCACCACAGCAGATATGCAGCAGGTCTAGCAAGAGTGGGTACAGACATGAACTGAGTAAACCTTATACTGGCTAGTCAGGCTGCACCTCTCAATCAGCTGTCAGTATCCTCTTGGTCAACTACTGGCTAAGAAATAGAGATTTCCCAAGCAAACAACACAGGCTTCCTTTCAGTCTAAGAAGCAGCCCTGTGGATCACTTCAGGCCCATAGGCTGCCTAGTTTATAGTGAAATTATCACTTTGAATTTCCTCCTTAAGCTGAGAGTCATAATTACCCTAAGGGCTCAAAGCACTTTAGGAAGAGCTAAGCAAGTGCTAGGTATACCTTGTCAAAAGAACAATCAGTAGAATGGGACTATCTCTTTGCCCTGTGCTTGAAAGCACCTGGCACCTCAGAGCCTGCTCTACAAGATGGTTTAAAAGAATAATGTTAACATAAACAAGCATCTTCTTCTGTAACTGTGTCCTGTTTGCACTGCCCTCAGAGCCAATTAGTTCACTGTCAAGAAAAACAGCAAGGTCTGTTCATAGCAGTCTCCTTGTATGCCCTTGAACAAACTGTTTCTCACATACTGTCATATTATTCTCATTTCTGTACTAAAAAAGCAAATTAACTGCCCAACATCACTCACTGAAGCCACATTATAATTTAAATGCTGCTTTCAACAGAAAGCACTAGGTAAGACCATTTCATGGGAGGTGCATCCTGTAGAACATCACCATCACCCGTAGAAGAAGAAGTCCACAGTGAGTCTTTAGAGAAATGTTTGAACAATTTGCTTAAGACAAAAAGTGCAGTCATTAGGATTCCTGAATTTTGGTCAGATGAGGGTGCTGACATCATTTGTTCTGCATCTGCACTGTTTCTAAACTGCCTCTGTAGGAATGAGAGTCCAATGTTTACAAGTGGGAGCTACAGCAAAGGTTAGGAGACATGGAGCTTTCACCATCAGTTAAAGCCTTGCTAATGCTTTGTACAAAGTTATCAACCATATTCTTTACTGGTGGAAAGGCTGTAACATCTCGAGATGCAGAGTCTTAATTTTCTTGGGAGGTGGCACCCTCTCTGAAACCTGAAGCACATCCAGACACAGACAAATTCATCTTGAAATGCTGGGGGTTTAATATTCAAGGATTTTAAACTAAGACTAGTTAGCTTAGTTCTAGTTTATACTAAGCCCATTTCATACTCCTAAAATATTATACAGGACTGTTCAAGTGGGTATATTGTGAAGTGTCCAAGAGTGGCTTTACACCAACCCTTCCCTCAGCCATTAGTACAGGCTGTGGCAAATGGTACAGAATTGAACCATTCTGTTTACAACAAAGAATGATACCAAAAGGAGAGAATAATTTTAAAGGTAGCATGGAGCTACTCTAACTCTCACCTAGGGCCAAAAGTGTTACAGTCCAGCTCCAGAAATATTATGCTGCTTGATTTTCTCTTTCACTCTCAACTACAGGTATAAATCAGAAGTCAGTTGCTGTGTAGCAATACTTAAAGACAGGATTTATATTTAAAAGAGTAAATCTCTCAAAAAGGCAAACAAAAGTATAATAGGTATTCTTACACTCATAAAGGGCTTCTGTACCTCTATCTCCAGTTTCAAGTTGTGTGACACATCCTTCAATCTCATCAAACCATTTTTTGTTTGCTTGTTTTTCTAGCTTTTTTAATATAGGAAAGTGCTCTTTTTCATTTTCTTAGATTTAGAAAAACAACATATTTAAAAGGCATTCAGAGCTCACATTAACATCTAACCAGCAGCAAAAATTGTCATTTCTATTTAATCTTTCTTAGCTCCCTGATTGCAAAGTTCTATTAACTGAAAGACAGCACCAGTTCACAAAGATAATCAAGAAGAAAGGTCAGTGGTTTATGAAAGAAAGTTCTGGCCTTTCAGGGCACCACTGGGACTCGAGCTCAGTGCTTTTCTCAAGAATCAGAAGACAGAGATTCAGTGTCCCTCAACAGTATAATCCTTGCACCGCTCATAAAACCACAGAGATTTACTGAGATATGAGGATGATCACTGAAACAACCACCCTCAAATCAGAATTCCTTACAAATACACAGCCACTATCAGAATAACGTGACAATAAGCATTGCCAAAGTCTGTATTTTATTAAAACTTAGACCTGTTGCTAGAAAACCAAGTATCACTATCACTCTCACCCTTTGATGCAGAGAATCCTAAAAAATGTTTTAAATTACTGTAATCGTTTCCTCGAGTGCGATTTTGTATTTACACTGCAGCTCAAATTTCTTCTGCAATATTCTAAGTTGTGCTCCTTTAACAATGAGACCCACATACAAAGGTTTTTAGAAACATTCAGTGCAGGAAGTATTTGGGACCTAACCATTATTAGCCTTGGACTGCAGCCTCCCGTTCTTCCCCCCAGTCTGTATGAATCTGACAGAGAGGGCCTGACCTTGCATTCTACTTGTCCCTTCCATCTTCAAATTTTATTGATCTGTTGATTTCAACATTTCAAAGTAGAACCAGAAATATCTATGCACCAACATAAGAGAGGAGTTTTACTAGGTTATCAGCAGCTGATGCTTAACATCTCACATACCTGTGCCTGCAGCACTGGCTGCCTCTGCTAGTAACAACTGATTAGGTAGCAGACATGGGTACTAATCCTCTTTCTGCTGATTTCCAGGGGAGAATTCCACAGTTTTAGGAAAAGCAAAATTGGGCTCTTTTAATAACAGTATTTAATTTGCAGCATTACCTGACCTTGCAGCATGCGGGAATGGCCTTGGTCACTTTCTATGCTTCTGTTCTCCCAAGAAATACAAAGTTACAAGAATGCCTGCCCAATCTGAGACCCTCAGGAGATGCACGACAAGAACTGATGGATTATAATAAAGGAAAGCAAAAAAAAGGCTTTTTGAGGCTGCCTTCCTCACTTCCTTGACAGTCTCAACATCACTTGATGGATTATTTGTCAGGGTTCACCATTTGTGAATTTGTGAGTCATGTATCTAGCTTAAGCTGCAACATCATGGCAGCAATATGTGTATTTCAGTGTCTAATCAGAATGGTCTGGTTTGTACGCATTCCCTCTGAAAACTGCAGTGCAGCTTTTACTGCAGTTTTATTATCCATGATAACAGGAATCACTACTTGCAGTTCTCCGACTTTCTTATTTAAATAACAAGAACAGAATTGTCTTATCTTTACTCTTCGAAAGGGAAGAGAAAAATACTTCTAATCCACTGAAAACAAAGCAAACTGAGGTCATTTAGACTTCAGCTGCGTAATGTTAAGCCTGAAAGACCACCTTAATTTTTTTCAAAGAAAATATTCCCTAAATCCTCTACTTCTGTATCCAGTTGTTCAAATCTCACTATAGCTCTTCAGACAACAACTGAAATTTTTTGTAATTGTATTCTTACAATTTTTGTACTTTGCTTTAGACTTCACAAATTTTAGTCAAAGAAACTGAGAGCTACCTAAACACTAAGCATACAGTGGATGCCCTTTCAGTCTACCGAATTTCAGGAGACCTACTGTTTTCATCTAATGGATCAAGCACAGCCACACCACAAGTGATTTGGCATGACTCAATGTCCAGAGAAACTGTGGATCAGGACACTGAAAGGTTGAGGTCTGAACTGACAGTCGAAAGTCAAGAGCTTGGCTCTTAATGATGATCTTTATGGGTATATGGCAAGATTTTACCTGGTCTTCCCAAACTGTTCTTGTTTCACAGCATTGTGATAGACTTCATACTTCAAAACTATCAATCAGCTAGTTTATGCAAGCACATTTATATTCAAACACATTTTACATCATCCTATTTGTTGGTCATCTTCTGCAGTCAGGTAAGGATTTCATTTTTCTTTAGACTAAAAAATGGGATTACTTGAATATGCAAAGAGAAACCATCATGATTCTTCTCCCCATCAATGAAATTAACATATCTGATTTTTAAGCAGAATATATTTTTAATGTCCTATGACAGATACCAAATGCACAATTGAATACAATATAAAATAGATGCCAAATATGGTAAGGTATAATCAATTAATGAACTTTGTGTAAGTAGTTGGTGCCAGTATGATGAATACACAGTTTCCCTAAGGACCCAAGGGTGCCCATTTTCTGCTGTTCAGTGCCTGTATTTGCATGCCCCATTAGAGCTTACTGGAGACCAAAACACTGCAGCCCTCCTGTAAACATCAAACACTACGCTTAAAGAGTTAACCTGCCCTAAGTCACCAGAGTTAGTGCAAAATGTGTGCATTTCAACGTGCTCTGAAAAGCAAGTCATCTATATAAGTGCCTGTGTACTCATTTAGAGTGTGCTCTCAGTGTCCCAGGCACAGTAAATGACACTTTGACAGAACCTGAGAACCAAAATCAGCTGTGTGGTCTTCAAAAGCATTGTTGAGCCACCATCTAAATCTGAGCTCAAGCACTGCTTTTTCTGTGTGTCTTGCTATGATCTGACAGGGTCTGGCAGTCTCAAAGGACATCCAACATCTCCAGATATGACACAGTTGGGGGTATTACACAGTTCAGTAAAAAAAATTAGAAAGCTCTTTGGAAAGTTACCGGGTAATGCTGTAATCTCCAGTTTATGTGCTTCTCAAAGTATGAGCTTTAACAGGTTCTAGAGCAAGAGCTCAAACGCTTTACACACCTTTTCCATGTAAGATCCCCAACTCAAGACCACAAATCACATTCTCTTTCATTATCTTTTATCTGGGCTAAACTGTCCTGCATGATTACAGTCCAGAAGAGCTGGACTGTAAACAATTTTTGGATGGTCAGCTCCACACAGGAGAATAGATATCTCCTATTGAGGTGCATAACTCTCCCAATCCACTGTATATATCCTCAGTGTTATACAGAACAAGGTCTGAAATTGCACTTCCAAGCCACGCATGAATGTCAGATCTCTCAAGTGATTGCTTGTGCACCTATCCCAAGGCTGAACCCCCCCAGTTTTCAAACTCCAACCTGAAATTCCTTGTTGGGCACTCAAGGTCAAAATTATGGTTTGAACTTTTTTGTTCTACTATCTCTCATGAGGAATTAATACTCCTGTACTTTAAGGCAGGAGTCTCCATTTAATGCTTCTATGCCACCTGGATATCCTCAGCAGCAAGGCAATATGTAAGCATAAAGTATTATTATTTAATGAGTTGAGGGAAAGAATCTTGTTTCAGAAAATGGGAAAGTAATATGTGTGTAAAATATAATAACAGACACTTGAAACTATATTTGCAGGAGAATGGGAAAGGAAATTGTTACTTCAGGGCTTCTTTTCTGATCACTTAAAAAATAATAATACAGCCTGATTAGAAAAGTACATCTTAGGCATCTATCACACACAAAAGCTTCTATATAGTGAATCTTACCTAATGTTTCAACATACAACCCAGACTTCATTGTATGATTATGTTGCCACTTTGAATGAATACTTGCACTAATTGCACTAGTTGGCTATTATCAGATAATTATTTAAAAACTAATCTTCAGAAGTTTAAGGTAGGACAACACTAATTAAATTGTGCAGACATCCACAGTGAAATGTAAACCTCTGATACCTACAGCGTAATACCGTGGCTCCTTACTACCAGTTTTATATCCTGTTGGGGCTAAAATACTAGCTTTAATCTTCAACAATGAATTTAGCTTTGCTCCCAGCTTCACCATTCTTTTCATACAGTTTGGTTTCAAGTCTTGCCTTGTCTAAATACGCTGCAACTATACCATGCTTCCTTTTTTGCGCCTTAATGTTGCAATTTGAAAGGAAATCATAAGAATAATTACTGATATGATAAAATATAAACATACCATAGACAACTCTATGGACTTTTAATTAGGAAATGTAGGTCCACAAAATTTCCCTGTTCTCCTTTCAATGGGCTGTCACCCACTGCACATCTTATTTCATTAATTTAGTATTTCGAACACCTTCTGTCAACTTTGTTTTCATATTTCACAAGCATAAACATAAAATTACAATACTGCTAAGTAACAGCTTGAAATGCAATCTTCTTATACAAATATGTATAACACAGCTTCTCTTTTTATTGATTGCTCTGTGCAAAAATAAGGCATAAATACTAGGACAGTTTATTCGTTTTAATTTCTTTGCACTTAGACATGGCCTCAGTCTAAAGAAGGATCTAACCAGACTCTGACAGTTAAAGATTAACAGTCCTGCCATACCAATAGGCTTGACAAAGGAGCTTAACTTAATCCTTAAGGCAGTATGTCTTATGTGTATTACTGTATAGGAGCACAACTTTAATATACACAGTGTAATGTAATTTTCAGTACTTTTACTGATGTAAAGTATGGGATATGAAACAGAAAAAAAAAAAAATTGACAGATCTATTTGTTTTCCAAAGGAAACAGAAACTAGAAAGCTTACTTTTTTTTCTTAAGATTACTTTTACTTTGAATTTCAAAGTCTCATGGCTGTGCACAGACTGCTACTCTGAAAAGCAATTCCAATAAAAATAGACAAGCAGATGCAACCTCATCATCCACAATCAAGAGGCGATGGGACTACAATTGCAGCTAAACTGGCTTCCACAGTGCTCTGTTATAGCTAGTTTTACCTCTAATTCAGTCACAAGGTTTCCATACACTTCCTGTGAGCAATGCATTCCATTTTAAGAAAGTCTTGAGAACTCACAAACTGATTGGTCCCCAGACTTAGCATGACGTGGGTGAAACCACCTCTTGCAATTTCAAGTAAAATTAATCTTCTTTTTCTATTGGCTACAGACCATGAAAATTAAGCATCATACCCGAAAGTTCAAACATTAGGACACTAATTGTCATGTTGAAATGATTTGTTTTTCTATAGTATGCACTACAAATAAGATATGTCATCTTCATAACACACTGAAAAATATCTCTAGGAAGTGGCATAATTATAAAAAATAATTTCTGAGAAACTTTAATAAAGCTGATGCATGTTATCATCAATCATTTATTCTGTATCTGTCTGAGAGCACTGATAAAAGCATAATGGCTCTGATTTTAACATAAACTCTTAAGGTGCTCCAAAAGCAGCCATTTCACTGTATATGAAACCCAAAAGACAGGTTTTCAGGTCCTCTGAATTGTCTCAAATCTAGTTTTGTTCTGAAGATATGGGCTCTTACAGGTTACACATATATGTATGTATAGGATATGTTGCTATTCCATCTTGACAGCAGTGACAGCTCTGACACAAAGACAGCACTTGCACCTTCTACTGAAGCCCAAGATGCTGCACATTCAGCATCTTTCATGAGAGCAGAAACATGATCCTTACAGGTGGGTAACAAGCTGAGCAAAGTTTCTGATCAGCACAGCTGGGAGTCAAAGAGGATTCTAAAGCTGCATTTCACCTTCAGGCCAAAATATCCACAAGCATAATTAAATATACCGTGAAAGCTGTTCTGAATTGCACAAATTGCTGCAGATCAAAAGGGATCACTGTGCTGGAGAAATCAGACACGTTAATACCAGAGATACCCTCCTGGCCCTGATATCCCTCCTCTACATCTACCAGCTGCACAAAGTACCTCATTTATGCCCTTAAACCATCAGGGATACACCAACACTACTCCTGAGAATGAACATTCAGCAGACCTATAACTAGGTTCACTGCTGCCCTGCACTGCTACTGAGACATAAAGCAGATACAGCAAAAGTGACGAATTTAGCCCAAGTTTTGATTCTACTTGTAAAAAAACAGAGCTTTTGGCTATTCATAAAAATTAAAAGAAAAATCAAAATTAAATCTATGGTAATTACATGCAGAAAGAGTAACATTAAGGCTCAGCAGTCTTACGTTAGTGAAGCTATTACTAAATATCCTATCAGCAAAAATTCTTTGTTGACTGAAATTAAGATACAGTCCTCAACATTTCCAAAGAAATATGCAGCAAATACATACGGCAAGAATACCAAAAAACATAAATGAAAACACAAACATTACAAGTGAAATAACCAGTCCATAGAAATAGCCATGTTTCAAGCAAAAACCCCCCTTAACTTCATGATTTTATAAAGGAATTAAAATCTTTTCTTTGATAAGTACATGCACAGTGAAAAGAGCTGATTTCATCATAAATGGTGACTTAGTCATCTAAGTAGCATGATTTAGTTAGTCATTTAAATCATGCTCTGTGAACTTAATTTAGGGTCTCATTTCAAACTCTGAAAGATGATCCACAACATCATCTATCATACAGGCTGCTCTACAAAAAGGAAATGCTGAAAAATAGTCTCTTTTTTTTTAAGTGCACTAAACTGGTGAAAATCTAATGACCAAAATGTAAGTAACAAGAGTATTCTGAGGCAGGTAAGTAGAACTTCTGACTGAACACTGAGAAGTGTGCAATTCTACAATAAATCTGTAAGTTGTAGTTATATTTCTCAATTGTATTAGATGAGAAATTCTTGCTGGTGTGGCAAAGGATTGAAAACATTCCTCTGATGCAGGATTAGGAAACCATTCAGACATGGACTAACTAGCAGGTTTTCACAGGGAGATGCAAGCAAATACTGACCATGTTCCATGCAACCAACCACAAGCAAACTCTGCCCATGCACTGAGATAGCAGGATGCAGAGAAGCTCTATGGTGTAAGCTATATAACCACACCAAATACACTGCTGAGCTCAAGATAATAAACCCTGTCTCTCAGTCAAGCTTATTAGTTCTGGCTTAGCAACATGCTAACTGCAGCTACTCAGCTGCCAGAGCAGAGCCGGGGCATCTCCAACCAGCTCAAAGGGAGGGCAGAGCATGCTCTTGTCTGCTGGCAAAATCCCACACAGCCATATGCTTAGACATCATGTCAGCTGGCACTCAGCAAGAGGGGGAAACCCTCACTGAAGTGCTGGTTATTATGCATAGTCCCATTCATGTCCGAGGTAGTTTTCATGGCTAATGTGAGCAATATTATAACAAACTGTCTCAGCCTTTGTAAGGCTCATGAATCACTATTAAAAACAGGAAGAAATCCAGAGCAGCGTTACAAAGAGAATACGTAAGTAGATTAACAAATGGAAACAGCTGTGACTATGCCACAAGTTTTTAATTTTTAAAATGTATTTTGCAGAGTCATCAATAACATCAATAATAAGTATTCTATGGAATATGAGTGTTAAGGAAGAAATTATCTGAATAAGAAAAGGTGTTGCTATGTTTTGTTTTCAAAAAAAGAAGAGCCCATCTACAATTATCTAGGCACAGGTAGATGACCTGAGGATGGACAGGCAGTAATAACTCCGTATCACTCTGTCAGCTGCAGTGAGACCACTGGCTGTATGATGGGGTTTTTTGTTCCTATTTTAGAGTCAACTAATATGCCAAGATGTGTAAAACTAACCCTTTTACAGTAGCATTAAGAATAAAATAGACAGCAACAAAATTTAGGAGCACATGTGCCATTATTCTAACCTCCAGGGATGGAATTTAGCCAAGCGTCTGAGGGACTGACCCAAAGATGCCTAACTGAAAGCCAGAGAGGAGGCAGGGAAGGGACAGCACAGGTGGTACAACAGCACACACTCGCTGTGAGCCTCTGCGCTTTGCATAAGGACTGAGGATAAGGTTGGGAGAGCACTGCTTCCAGGCATTTGGCCAAAAGCTTTCTCATGAAGACTATGGACAAGTCTTGGAAACAGCAATGTTTTCTAAACATATCTTTGCTGTGGCCAAATGTTCAATCTCTGCAAATGCAAGGTGTATAAATTTTGGGTGGCTGAAGTTAAAGAACAGCTAGTATGTCAAATGCAATTTTCAGTCCCTGACACTACACTTGAGAGTTGTTCAAAAATGTTTTAAGTATGTCTGTACCACTATTCCTTCAGCACCCCATGTAGCTTCAGCCTATCTTGCTCCTGAATGCCACAGAAAGCACAAAGCACAGCCAGCCAGCCCCTGAAGAAAGTTACCTGAAAAGGTGTCCTGGGTTCAGCAGTAGCAGTCATTTTTCTCCTTCTTAGTAGCTGGTGCAGTGCTGTGGTTTTGACTTTC
>JANRGW010032211.1:0-31045 GCA_024733675.1 Psilopsiagon aymara | reverse complement strand
TCACTACAGTCCCTAATGAAGAGTCCCTCCCCAGCATCCCTGTAGGCCCCCTTCAGATATTGGAAGGCTGCTATGAGAATATTTCTGATTTTGAAAGCTGAATAAACATATATGTTTTGTAAATTCTGTGGCTGGGACAGCAGTAGGTGACCACTGAAAGGGACTGACGTGAGGCAATTTTATAGATTTCTCGCTAAACCCAAAATGTTTGTTGCCTGCCTGATTTCAAAACAGTGCTGAAGTTTCCTCTTCTTTTCACTGTTTGTTATATTCAGAGAGCTAATCCGATGTTTGAAGTGGTACATGGACCGCTCAGCTGAGCTCGTGCGTCAGGACCACATCCAGGAAGCAATGCGAGTGCGTATTCAGTGGAGTCTTTCTGTGTCTGTTCCATCTGTGGCTACAAAAACCCCAGGGAAGCTGTAAATAAAACCCAGGGTAGTCTGGCACTGAGTTCTTATTTGTTTAACCACATTTTACGTATGTATAGAGAGAGAGAGAGAAAAAAATTATTTTGGAGGTGATTCACTCTTGTGCATTAGAAACTGGAAGAATTTTGTCTCCTTAAGTCCTTTTGAAGCCCTATGGAGAACTTAAGCTTGGCTTACGTGGAACATATATGCAATGGCCATTTGTGTATGCAGTCTGCACCACGCACTTCAAGAAGCAGTTATTTTAAAAGTATTAGCCAGAGGTGCTGCAGATCAGAGATATGCTTTTCATTTCTGCCTGTGAGACAGGTTTTTTGTATTAGGAGTTGAATTTCTGGAGTACTTTGAGGGGGAGAAAAACGAGCTTTTAAGTGGATGGAAATTCTAACTGGCATTGCACAGGACTGAATCACACTCCTGTGATGAGGGCATGATCTCACAGCCAGGCACAGCTTCCTAATCGTGTGGAAACAAAAGGAATAGTTTTGGTGCTGTTGCAGAGAAATCATAGAATAAATAGAGTGTTAGTTTTAGATATATAGTTTAAAACAAAAAGATAATGTGTCATGTGCATCGTGTGCATAAATACCAGATTCCGAAATATGTGGCAAGATACTTTTCTCTATGTGAATGTCCGTCTGTATCTTCTTACTCTAAGTAGGCTTCTTTCTGTCCAAACCTTTAAGTCTGGGCACTTTGAGAGCTGGTAGCAGTGGCAGAGCCGAGGACTTTATTTTTCTCACTTTCTCCTGTCAGTACAAATAGGGGAAGCATCTCAAAGGTGAAGCACACACATACGTACACTATTCCTTTAATTTCTGGCAACCGTTTGGGAAAGTCGGTGTTTGCTCCTTGTAAATGTATTTATGCTTGTGTTTTGGTGTGAGTTTCTTGTGGCTGTCTCTTTCTTCTTGTGGTATTTTTGTTCTTTGTTTTCCCTTCTTTAGTCTGACTTAGTCAGCATTTTAGAGGAAGTAATTATTTTTTGAGAATCCTGGTTCCATTTGAATGGTATGTCACCACTGCCATCAACTAGCTTCCAGGCTCTCCTGTTAAGATCATATCCTCTTACTTACAAGGGCGTTATACAAGTGTTTCCTTTGTCTTTTGTAGCTATTTACATACTTAGAAACAACTCCTTTCCAATAATTTTCAACCACAGATTCATAGGAAATGTTAAAAATGGGGCAAAGAGAGCTTTTCAAGAAATTAACAGCTTCCTCGTTCTTTTTGTTTCCTTCCTTCTTTTCTTAAATTACAAAGAAATTTACTAAAATTATCGGATGAGAGGAAGATCTCTAGCTGGAGTGACTTCTAGAGGGTTTTCTTCCCTCTCAAACCACTCATTAGTGCTCTGTGCAGTGCAGCAAGTGGAGATATGTGATACTGTCTCTTATGTGATCTGCATTTTTTGAACCTCATAGTAGACTTCTTCAGAAATATTAAAAATATGAATGCTGGAATGGCTTTCAGGAGCTGGTTACTCAGCACACTGTTGTGAAAAAGGTACATTCTTCCAAAGATTCCAAAGCAGCTCTTTGCTTACTAGAAATCTCAAGTGCTGCTAAGAAAATAGCTGTTGCCTCTGTGAGTGATGTCCACTGAAAGACCGACAGCCCAGGCCTTTCCAAGCACAGGAATTATAATTACCTCCAGAATGTCTGCAGATCCAACAGTGCATCTTCTACCACAGACACTGCTGTCACATCTGATTTGGACGGTTGCTTTTCCAGGTTTATCTTGGAGACCCAAACTGAGGTCTTTGCCTTCTTCCATTACAGGAAAGTGATTGATTTTGTTTACCGTTTTTATTTCAGGCACTTGCTGCAAGTTTGCACCAAAAGCATTATCGCTGCTAGTGTGCTATTAGTAGTACTGTATCCTGCTGTTGGTGATTTCTGTGGTCTTGGATGTCTTCACTAGATTCCTTGGACTAGTAGTTCTTCAACTGAGAAAATAGAATAGTTCTCTATGCCTTCTGCCCTGAATTAGCTGTAAAATGTAGTACCCTGCAGCAGGTGTTGAAATCTCCCTTCACGCTCTTTTTTGGCTCTTGACTGCCCATGTACATTCATGATGGATGTGCAGATGCCTCATTGGATTCTGATTTTCAGCCTTGGCATTAGCAAGCAGTGCTCTGGGCTGTTTCTAAAATTATTTACCTGCCTCAAGACTGCTCTCAATTCTCAGAAAACCTGTATGAAATCTGAAGGAGCTTATAACTGAAAGGACACTTGAACCTGGATTTCTTCCCTTTCAAACCACTCATTAGAGCTCTATGCAATGCAGCAAATAGAGATGTATGATACTGTCCCTATGTGAACACATAAGCTGCATCCAGGTACAGCTGCCTGTTTTACTTTCCACAGTAGTCGTGGCAAGACTTGGGAAGTGTCTCTGGGAGATGCTTTCAGCCTCAGTTATCTTCCAGTGGTAGAATCACAGGTGATTTTTGCCTAGATTGAGGAACACACTGAAAAAGCAAGCCTTTTTGTCCCTTAGGAAGTCACATCTTCATATCAGTGTTCTGGAGCTGAACTGCATGGAACAGGCATCAAACTTACTTTAGGGACTTTGAGGTACTGTATACTATTGCTATGGGGCTTTACATGAGTCAGGGAAGGGGTCAGTCTTCCAAGCTGATTTCTGTTGAACCGCTGATCATACTTTCTGAGCCATGGCACCCAGGGAGCTAGTGAATGGGCGATTAGGAGTTGCATCCTCCACCTGCCTTTTGAGACTGAGCACTCCTCAAAATTGTTTTCTCCACCCTGAATTTAAAAAAGAAATGCCAGTCTGTTGCATTTGAGATCAGTCTGTTTCTGGAGTTTATCATTACTTCATTCAGAAATAATTACCTGATTTGGTGACTTACATTTTATGCAGTCTCACTTCTTCTAAGAATACCAGAAAGTTGCTGATGTAACTGTAGTTGTGCCACCCTGGTCAGCCTGTCTGTGGGACTTGCTCCTTCTTGCTGATTCCTTGAACTTTGCCCTAGGTCATTTATCTGCTCTCACAAGGCTCACATTGGTACCTTCACTTGAACCTTTGTACTTTTCTTCCTTCGAACCTCATCATAAATGCTTATTGTACTTGATGCAGGTATGCTGTTCTCTGGAAGAACACACTGACATTAACTGAAAGAAGTTTTCCACCTGCTCTTGAATGGTGAAGTGGATACTCAGAGACTACTGAAAATGGCTTTTATTCACTTGTACTTGTTAGGAAAGTGGAAGAGATTCAGACCTTCAGAGCTAATCTGCTTTACATACACTGTACTTCTGATAAGGTTACCCTTTCTATGTACTCCAGATTCTTTCCTAAAGTAATCTTTGGGTTTCTTGAGTACACTTCTGTGTCTTTAGGCACAAACATGCTTCATATCTGATTTTGTAAGTAGTGTCAGTCCAAGTGCTGATTTGTACTAACAAGACTTGGTTTGTTTTTTTAGCATCTCAGCCATGTGTCTGAACCCTTTGTGGGTTCATTCTAGGCAGCAGTTTAAGGTTGTTTGTGCTAAGGATGTGGAGTGTCTCTGAGCCTGGAGTTCCTACAGAAGATTATAGAACTCCATAGATAAATCCTCTGATTCATTGCAAAACATAATCTTCACATTAAAGTTACAAGCTTTCAGGTTAGAATTATGGTTGTCTATACCAAACCTATAAAACAGCTTCTGTAATCCCTTGTGTTGCTGTACTCAGTGTTAGCAACAGTGGTGCTAACCTTAAAGAGTCGACTCTTATGAACCAGTTGACCTTTGTCTGGAAACTGTCCATAAATACACAGTGTTATTTCCTGATGATGTTTCTTGGTGTAAGGAAGCTTCACTGGGAGATGTTTTAGTAGAGAATTACAAACAATGTGCTGCCAAATGACCCAAGTTGCCATCATTCCTGAAAGGAAAATGGCTGTAAGTGTCAGTGTCATTTTGAAATCTGTGATGGCTCTATAAGGAAATTTACATTCCCCTTCTCTATCCTTAAAGCTGCAGCATTCTAAACCTTACAACGTAACATTGCATCTTTGTGCATATAGTGTGGTGGTTCAATGAGGGGTGCCTTAGAGATGCAAAAACATCTGATGAGGGCAAAATTTGTCTTCAGATTAGCATTCAGTTTTCAACCTGTGAAGCAAAACAAGAATACTTTCCAGCATATACAGTGCAATATTACTAATATTTCTGTATAGACTATAATGATTGAAGCTCCAGCCTGTTTGTTTCCCATGCTAAATTATGAGGATATCATCAAGCTATGCCTCATGATGTCTTCTCTTAATCCTGCTTTATAGTGTATCATGTTAAGCAGGAAGGGAAGGAGTGAAGTAGAAATGTCATTGGTATGTAGTGCAGTTCAGCTTTGACAGTTGTACATGCCAAATGATCAAAAAGGCCTTCTTGCTGTGTGGAATGTTACGTTGCTGTGTTAGTGCCTGTGAGAATCTTTGATCAATTGGTAAGCTTGTTAAGGGCTGCACAGAACAACATCTTTTTCTTCATTGGCACTGCTGCCAAGTAAGTGGAGCTCTGAATAATGCCGTTTACAGAATTTTAGTTAAAGATGTTTAGATTGCAAATTCAGACTTAATGTAGACATGTCATTGAGCAACTTATTCTATTACAGAAAGATCACAATTGCCAGTCCTTTGGGACTGCATCATTTCTTGCACATTGTACAACAGTGCTAAACGCCATCTTCTCTGCAGGTTACTCTTCCTCTGCTGGGTGCTCTCCCAGTTTCATGTGTGATGATAACAGAAAGATGCTTTAACTTATCACAGCTCGACATTAAAAGCTGCTCACTACAGTACTGCTGCCTGCTACTATTTTGGTCTGCCAGAGGGCATCACATGCTGCTCTTGTCGTCTTCTATTTCTGCATCTGCATTTATTTCTGTTTGTACATGTAGCTGCCAGAAATAAAAGTGAACCTTGCTGTTGTGTTCATAATGAAAAGTAGATTCTCCCTTTTCCAGGTAATCCTTCCTCTGTTCCACTGACAGTCCACTTAATCTAAAGTAGCTAACTCAAGTAAAGGTAATGCTTGAATGGAAGCAGGAGAATAGCTTCTTCAGACATCGACAGTCAGTGTGCCAAGTCATGAGAAAACTGGAAGTCTGTTATCTTCACCAAGATTTTCCTCAAATGACCTAACTCAGAGTTCTGTTTGACTTAATTGTATGCAGGTTTTGATAGTGGGACGTACTGATAACAAAGATTATGGGTTGAGAATGGGCACTTGCCTGTGAGTGGCTCTTCTTTAACTGAATTATATAACTTGCAAAATCTGTTTTCCTTTCTCCTTTCTGGAACTGAAGAATTTAGTTATTATGCACCTAGAATCTTTCCTGGTTCTCTTTAAAGTTCCTTTATTTTTCTTTCTTTCTTTTTCTCTATCTTAATCTCCTCCCTCTCCTACTCCTTAAGGCCTTGGAATATCTTTTCAAGTTCATTGTCCAATCTCGGATCCTTTACTCCAGAGCTACTTGTGGAATGGAGGAGGAGCAGTTCCGCTCCAGCATCCAGGAGCTTTTCCAGTCCATCAGATTTGTGCTCAGCTTGGACAGCAGGAGCTCTGAGACCCTCATCTTCACACAGGTTTGCTATTTTCTGCACTTCAGCTGACAAACAAAAAGGCAGCTATTTTCTGCACAGGTAGTATACTTGGGTACGTGACAGTTAAATGCAGGTTAGTAGAATTTTCCCTCTCTAACAAGCTGATGATACTGGAAAATGGCATAGCCAGTTAATGTTATTAGGCAAACACTGCGCCTCTTCACAGATAAAGGTGAGCTCAACTGTGAACTTTCAAGAAGAAAGTGACTTGTCATATGGGAATATAATTTTTTGCTCTTCACTAAACTGTATTTTCAAATCTCCTATGTCTTATGGTTGGCTTCATTTTAAATTTTAAATCCTTTGTTGTAGTAGCTCAAGTCAATACTTAGGGTCATAGCAACGTCACAGTAGAGAAGTTCAGTTGATGTACTCACAGTCAGATAAACTTAATCCCAACATACTCTAAAATTAGAGTCAGAATCACATGGAGCCTGACAACAGGCATATTGTGATACCCACACTTACACTGAATACGTCATATTGAATATGGCCTGGGTGACTTCACAAAGACTTCATGTGGGCTTAAGATACTGCTCAAACTAAGGATGCTGCTAAGTTTTGTTTCGTATTTTAAAGACCACTGTACTAAGTTACATACTTCTGTATTTTAATGTTTTAAATAGCAGTGTCGCATGTTTTGTGTGTGCCTTACCTCAGAGAATGGCAAAATGGACCACCTAGAAGAAGGTGATTTGTAATCACTAATTTACTGTTTACAGATGTTCTGAACACCTATGTAGTTTGCCAAAGAAGCAGTTGCTGTGAATGTTGCAACAGAACAGGGTGACTCCAGTGGTTAAGGAAGTTGCCAGCAGTGTGATCTTCTTAAGAAGCTGTTCTGAAATATTTTGAGAACAGCTACACTAATCTTCTATTGCATCACCCATCAGTGGCTATAATAAGATGAGCCAGGAACATGAGGAGTCAGAATTTTGCTGGCAAAGTGACAGCAGAAACAGCATCCTATGAATTCAGGCTGGCCAGTGATCTCCTTTGGTTTTCAGTTGTGCTGATCACAAATGCAATAATAGATTTGAGGATGGGGTTATTTTCCCTTCTTGTCTCTTTTTTTCTCCTTTCTCTCGCTGTGGTATTTTTTACCTTGGACTTTTGTAATTTGTAAATTCTGTCCTTGTTTAATCTTTGAAAAGTTTACTTTTTGTTTCCCCCTTGCCACTATGTTGCCCCTTGATCCCAATTGCCCCATAGGCCTCTCAGCCTGGAGGGCAGGCGAGCGGAACTGGGACTTGTGCCCCACAAAAATGTGGTGGTACTTCAAGGCCGTCATTTAATTCTGTAAGTAATGATCCCCAGAACTGCGCAAGTATTTCATCGTGGATGTTCCCAATTAATCCCTTTTCCCTACCCCAAACCCTCTTTTCCTGCATATAAAGTGGAATTTAATGTTTAAAACTAAAAAATGTGGAATATTTCAGTGATTAATGAAACATCTTCTGGCATCCACACACAAAGTCAGTACTGAGGATGTATAAAGAGTGTGTACGTCTAATTGTTCAGGAGAGCCAAGGAGTTCATGTATTAGTTCTGGAAACCTGGACTACAGTTAAATATCTACAGAAATGCTCAAGGCCCTAGGAGACACAATTTTCTTCACACTTGTCCTCTTATCCAGGATATTAGAGAGATCTCAGTGTAGTTCTTTAAGGCAATGAGATTATAGCTGATTTTGTCCTTCCAGGCAATGAGTCTGACATGAGTGATGTTTCAGTGTATTTTAGGGTGTTGTACAAAAAAAAGGGCCCTTCAAGGAAGTGATGAGGCATTGTAGCTCTTCCTCAAGACAGCTCCAGAGCTTTCTGAAATGATCCCATGCATGTCCTTAGGTTGCTGCTGATGCCCTAATTCACTGCAGAAATCCTTTTGCTTTGTCTTAATAGAAAGAATTTTAGGAAAACTCGCATAAGGATTTGTTGGTCCAGTACTGCAGTTTCACTTTTGTTATCCCAGAGGTAAAGATGATGACTGGATTTGCGGCTGTTACCAAGAGTACCATGAGCAGTATTTAAATGATTCATATTTGTTGATTTTGTTAGTACATTGTACGTATGTAGTGACAAATAGGTGACAATACCCAGGAGGCTACCTGTGGGTTTGTGTAATCTGAATTGATTGTAACAAAAGATGATAAGAGAGAACAAGTGTAAAGAACGAAGAGGTAAATTCATTTTCAGAATAATTTAATGAGCTCTACAGTGTTAATTATGAAAATAACTTAGGCTTTACTCAAAGACTATTAAATAGATATAGTTGCTTGAAGGAAAAGATACTTTGAGGAAAGACTTGACAAAGAAGGAAGCTGTGTATTACATGGGATTAGGAGAGGCATGCGAGTGTTAAAGCCAGCATGGGAGAGGTACAGAAGTGTTTAGGCAATGAGAAAACATATCTGTGAGCAAAAGGAGAACTTAAAGAGTAGAAGAAAATACTGATAGGTGATGAGACTCTGGGAGGCAGAGCTGAACAGAGAGGTTTGGTAAATCTGAACTTGTGCAGGAAGTCAGTGGAGTTCATGCGGAGAGCTTCAGGCAAAGGGGGTGGCAACAGCTAGAAGGGAGGTGTGCAGGGTACTGTGGCTGGGGTGAGGAGGGGTAAAGGCACCTGACCCAAAACCAGGCTGTGCAGCAGCTAAATAAAGCAACCAGCCAGGAATCTTAGTAGTTTTAATGAGGAAACAGGCATGGACCTTGTGTAAGATGGAGAGGAAGAAAGAATTTCAAAACCAGAGGTGTGTGGCTGCTGTTAGGTATGACACCAACCCTGCGGAACTTGAGGATAGGGTGATGCAGGGAATTTTCTGCTGTTATGAAGAGATTAATTAAAATATGAGATGGAAAGGGTTGGGTTTGTGGTTGTGATATTGTTTCTGCACTTCAGAAACACCTACAAGGATAGCTCCAGCTTCTGGACATGCCTGTTACTGCAAGAATTCCGTGCACACTCACTTGCATGATGGGATGCCTCTTTCACATGAAATCACACCCACCCCACTGCAGAAATGCTGTAATGCCACATGACAGTGCTGCTATGGTTAAGGGTCTGTCGACGTGATCTTCAGAATACTTCTGAAGAGTTTTAACTGTCTCAGGTACTTGCTTGGTACAAAAGTTGGTGTGGAGCTCTCATCAGAAGCAAGTTCAGTATTTATTGAAAAAAGTGAATGAATGGAAATGGACTATTTTCTGTTACCTCAGATTTTTTCTGTTTTATAAGCTGTGTCCTAAAATTCAGCCTTTTGAATCTTTGCAGTAGGTATGTGTTCCACTTATCCTAAGACTTAGTATTCCAGCAACGCTTGATTTTATGTTCACTATGACCTATAGGTATTGCAGACCCTTAGCACCAGGCATAGTGCACTCTTCAGTAGCTTTTTGCAAACCCTTAATTCAGTTTTGCTGTTGTTTCTATTTCACTGCATTTAGGTGCAGTTATGGAAATCCGGTTTTTCAGTATTTAGTATTCAGTTTCTACCTTTACTTTTTCCAGGCTGCTCTGCTGAACTCCTTCCCCGCTATCTTTGATGAGCTGTTGCAGATGTTCACTGTGCAGGAAGTAGCCGAGTTCGTGCGGGGGACTCTGGGCAGCATGCCCAGCACAGTGCACATCGGGCAGTCCATGGATGTGGTTAAGCTACAGTCTATTGCACGCACTGTTGACAGCCGCCTGTTCTCTTTCCCAGGTAAGACAGAGGTATCTGAGGTTAAGTCTTGCTGCTAACTAAGAGCACCTTGTATTTACTTGTTACTTGTAAGGTGTAGGAACTTGTTACATTTACTCGTTACTGTTGTAAACAATTCATTACTGAATGCAAATGATCTTGATGATATTTATCTTGGTGGCATCATTGTTACATATATTCACTGTGGCTACTCTTTAAGCTTCCCTGGGGTAGGAAATGTTTATAAATCTATTATGGACAAATTGTAGTTACTAAAGGTTAATAAATATATGTACATTAACAAATCAGTTCAGTTATTAACACTGCCAAATCTCTCTTGATACTTTCTATTACTCATCTATGGTTGCAGGCATAGAAGGGTAACCTCCTTCCCAGCAAACTTATTGTCTGAGAAATGAGAAGATAAATTATGTCAGAAACCCACCACAGTCTCTTAAAGTATTTTTAACCTCCATTGTAACTTTAGTATTTCTTTAACTCAACATACTAGTAATCCTTTAGGAATTAATTGAACAAAGAAGGATTGAAGATTGTGAGTTACACATAAGGAAAGAAGCTATGAAGGTAATAGTGCAAGATAAGAAGCACCATTTGGCATTATCTTCCCCGTAGTGAGGATCTCAAGTTAGTTCACTTAAATTGTTCAACTTGGTGCAAGGTGAGAATGGGAACAACACAGAATTATGTTTAAACCATCCGTTGCAATTGTTTAGAAGCATTTAATTATTTTTTTAATTTGAAAATCATCTCAATGGTCCAAAGGTGGCTGTGAAACAGGCAGTGAAAATTAATCTAATTATAGTGTTGGGAACTTATTGATAACAATGTTTGTCTTTCTGGGTGCCATTTCATGGGCAAAACCCTCCTTTTCTGTCTTTTCAGTAAAGCCAGGTGTAACTTTCCCCCAGGGTCCAGGGTCTAGTCATTGCCATTAACCTTCATTTCTCCTTTACAATGCCACTGGCGCAACTAACGAAGCTTTTAGCTGCTGCAGAGCACCATGACATCTCACTACAGCGTCAGAAGCCAGAAAGAAATCTCCTGCTGTGCAAGGCAGGCCTGACTCTAAAGATGCCACGTTTTCCACCCAACATGATGGTAGACCCCTATCCTGTTCCTTCCCGTGGAGGCATGACCTGATACCCCTGGATCAGCAGTCCGCCCCATGCCCTATCTGTCCCTGCAAAAAGGAATCTAGTTTCCCAAGCTCTCCCTTGCCTGCCCACCCTACCAGCTCTTCAGAGCTTGCAATTTAAAGAAACATACATTCTCTTTTTGTTGCCTCCCACATGGTGATGACCTGTTTTCCTTCTCTGTGTCCTACCAGTCTGATTACTGACATGTTGCCACTTTTCCCTGTTTTTTTTCTTTTTTCCAGTTTTGGCTACTGCTTTCTGCAGCTGCTACCTGCTCTCCCTTCTTTAATAAGATTAAGGTTTGTAAGCCAGCTGAAAGAGAAGAATTAGCCAGCTTCCAAGAGGTCTACATTGGAGAAGCTGTATTAGCTGTTGACAGTAGAACTGGAAAGCAACACGAAGTGAGGATGGGTTTGCACCAAATAAATCAAGATCAGAAAGTCTCAGTTCACAACTGTTGTGCCAAGGCTGAATCACTGTTGAGAACATCGTGTACACTGCACTTAAAACTTTAGAAACTAGGTGCACTACTCATTCATTAGATACAGTTCTTAGAGAAGTGTAGTGCAGTCCATACAACAGAGGTTGCACCAATTAATCAGACGTGCTGTGTGTCAGTAGGTTAGTGTGGATACCAAAAGGCTGCTCATTGGGATGGTTGAAATTGAATTTTCTTTTGGAAGAACCTGCCATCTGATTTGTGATTTTCCTTCTTTCAGAGTCCCGGCGCATCCTGCTACCTGTAGTTCTTCACCACATTCACCTTCACCTACGGCAGCAGAAGGAGTTACTTATCTGCTCTGGAATCCTCAGTAGTATCTTCTCCATAATCAAGACCAGCTCTTTGGTAATCTGCATCTTGATTATTTATTTTTTTTTTAGTTGCACCACTTATTTATAAAATAAAGAGTGAGGGATTTTTATAGGATTTATACAGGATTTTTTTAAACAAAAGTCTGCTAACTTCTGTCAGCAGGAGAAATGAGGGTCTGCTTTTGTGTGTGTGACTCAGACCATTCCGATTACACAGTGTTCTTGCTGTTAGGATGGAAAAAAAGCATATGCATTTACTGGGTTTGACACTGTTTAATTTTCTTCATCCAAGCCCAGAACTTAGATGTCAGTGGAGTTTAAAAGCTTTACACAGCTCTAGGACTTGTAGTTCTGCAAGAGACAGTAACTAGCACTTTGTGATTCATGTTAAGAGAATACTCTGAAATTATCCAATCAATGAAATCACACTTACTTCTGGAAATGGCTGCTGAGTTTAGGCACCCGGCGTTGATGATCACAATAAGCTGATCTCAAGTGGTAACTTGATCATTTAAAGCAGTGCTCACACACACAGAGTGGGGAAGCTTCCCCACCTGACTCTAAAGGAGGAAGCTCATGATGCTAAATATAATTCATACCAATGTGTACTTCCAATTGCAAGTTACAGTTTTGTGTGAAAGGTATCATGGTAATAAGCTAAAATAACATTGCCATGGCATGAAGGTTCCTGAACATAATTTGATCCCGTTGTGTTCTAGAGTGTATGCAGACCTTTCATTATAGATTTACCTTTATGGCTGTGACCCTGAATGTTTCCATCAGAGACTGACGAGGTAACACACACACTGGCATCACAACAGTGTCTCATACCAATGTGGAATTTGATTGTACTTCTTTGAACCTCTGTTGCGAAGCACTCACTCAAAACAAGTTTGTGGTATGGATGGCTCTGCAGAATTGTCTTTGTTAATTCCTTTCTCTCCAGTTTCTAACTGTCTTGTTTGCTGATCACTTACTGTAGGAGGGAGATGTCGTGGAGGAGGTTGAGATGATGGTGGAGAGCCTCCTGGATGTGCTTTTACAAACTCTGCTTACAATCATGAGTAAATCGCAGTCTCAGGAGGCGGTAAGAGGGCAGCGTTGCCCGCAGTGCACAGCAGAAATCACTGTTAGTAACTAACAATCAGTTTCTATTTCCTGCTTCTCTAACCTTTGGTTCAGCCCCTCACCACCACTGGCACCTCATTATCATCTCTGCTGCATGAATGCCTGGGGGTTTGTCTCCCTCCCTTAATAAGCCACATATCCATTCCTTCCTCTGTGCAGTAGTGAGGTCTGCAGGAAGCAGTGGAGATCAGGAAGTTTTTGGGGATTTCCAGGTTACTTTCTTACTTGACTTTGCAGCTGTATTGGAGAGAACTTGAGGCACATGGTAGCTGGGTAGCTGCCTAGGTCTCTATGCCCAAATAGGTGTCACCAAGGGCTATGTGAGTATCAGGCTCTGATTCCTGATGTTCAGTGAGACAAGTCCCTGTTCTTAACACCCTGGAGAGCTTCTGTCCAGGCTCTCTGGTTGTTTCATGCAAATGAAACAAAACATAAAATTAACAGATCCCGAATCAAGTGAGCTGTTGCGCTTGGAGAAGGGGGAAAAGCCACCGTTTTGTCCAGACTGTCAGTGTAAGCCACAGGGAATACATTTTTCATTGACATGCAGTGGAGGAGGAGGAAAATAATAGAATTCTGCTGTTCAGCTTTCTTCTTTTCTGGGTTCATTGGCCTTTTCTGTTCTGGCTTATTGTAGGGGTTTTTTGCACGTCACAGTTTCTGATGCAGCTTTTGCACAGTGTTAATCTGTTGGTCAGAACATCCATTTTTTTTAGATTTGCTTTTCTCTCAGGCTGAAACCTCAGAGGTGGTGTTGGGGCAGAGGTACACTAAGGTAGGCTTCTCACAGAAAAGACAAGGTTGTATCTTTCCATGTTAACTCAGATAAAATAACAAATGGTAGAATCCTAATAAAGAACAAGGCATTGAGTAGTTTCCAGACGTGTTCTTTGATACAAAAGAAAGGTGCTACCTTGCCAATGTCCAGTAACAGCCTAGTTTCCTTTTACTGCCACCGTTTGACTTACTGTTATTTATCACCTGCCACCTCACACGTAAGAGCACACCTTTTTTTCCTAACAAAGTTCATCCCTGTAAAGTTTATTGGAGAAGCTTTCATCAAAGTTTCTGGGTAGATGCTTGTGCCATTTAGAAAACAAAATGGGATGAACAGTCACAAGTACAAAATCCCCTTGTATTTGTTCCTGGATTTATATTTCACAGCGCTGTGATACATGGAATCTTACTAGATACTGCTTAGAAAGTAGTTTGCATATTTTCCAAATGAAGTGCTCCATTGTCACAGAAAAAAACAGTGTTGTACAAGGGACTGGCAGTCAAAAGACATAGTCCTTACGTTCTTGGCACTGCCTTGCTTGTTATCTTGGACAGATTGCTTAACTTCTCTGTGCTTTGCTTTCAGATATGTAAAATGGGGGAGCTCATCTTTGGAAAACACTTTGGGATACTGTGGTAACTGGTTAGGGTGCATCTGTTTCACAGGCCAGAAATGTAATTGTAGCTCATGTAGGCTTACCCAAGCTATATTCAGAACATCTTGCTGGCATACTGCTAGTGCTGTGGCTATGACAGCACATAACTTGGTGCACAATAATAAGCCAAGTATTTGCAAGATTCCAGACACCTCTTATAGCCCATGCTGATGCCATGGTGTCATCGTGGTATCAGTATCTGAACCAATTAGTTTAAATAATTCCTGGTATGTCTGCATGAGCTGCAGTCACACCTTTGATAGACATATTACATGAAGAAACTGAAAGAGGTGATTGTCCAAACCTGCATGCTTGGAGGGCAGTTCTTTAATGTCTCTGTTAATAATTTTAAATTGGTTTTGGTTAGACTACAGCATTGCTTTAAAGACCTTTAAAACTGGCATCTATGGAGGAGCCTTTAAGAGGTGTATTCCGAAGTACAACAGTAATTCAAGAACTGTTAACACGCAGTATTTTTTAATCTCTGTGCATGTCAGCTTTCCTCTCATAGGCATTGGGGCCATTTCAGACCCCTCCCTTTGTACCCTTCCCCAGGCTGAGTTTTATATTTACAAAATTCCAGGTTATCTGAATGAAATGGTTTCTCATTTTGGTCAACAGGGAGAATATGTCTCCTGCCTTTTATCTTTGCTTCGTCAGATGTCAGACACTCATTTCCAGCACTTGCTGGACAACTTCCAAAGCAAGGATGAACTGAAGGTACAACAGAACATCATGTTTGTAGGGTGATTCACTCAGAATAGGAGAGCCAAGGGGAATCCTTGCATCATTACTTGCTCTGCTAATAAAAATCCCATTCACTGGCACTCTCTTCATAGACCTTCCTTTCACTTTAATAATAATAGGTGTTGTATTAGAAAATCATTTAAAACCATGAGGCACTAAATTGTGTTCATAACAGCAAGTAAAGTCCCAAGATAGATGTTATTAGACACAAAAGGATATTGTTATTGTACCACACAACGTAGTCAAAGAAACAGGGGTTCTTAATCAGTTGTTCTGTAGCGTGTTGCTAGATGTTCAATATGCGTTGGAGCTTCCTTACTAAGGGTGTTGATTTTATGCCAAAAGAGAATTTCAAGCCTTTTGGGAGATACACATGTCTTTAGCAGATGAATTCTTTCTTGGCAAAGCACTAGCTGTACTACTCCACCTGCTGCATGCTTCCCAAGTTTGTGAGCACTAGCTTGAATCATGGCCTTTCAGGAGCAAGAGGAGTTGGGGGGTACGGACCTCTGGTGGCCTTTCTGGCACTGACATTCTGAAATAGCACATCTCCCAGCAGCAGAAAATAACTCAGTTTGCACAGGAAGGAGGAGAATCACCAACATGATGAGTGTTTAAAAGGCAGGATAATTTAATAAAGATAAGATTTTATATAAAATGGTTTTGATTAGCACAGCACTCAATAAAATATGGACAGTAAGATAAAAAACCTAATGTGGCAGGCAATTATGTTTACTTAACACATGAAAAGGAGAAGCAGTGAAAAATCCTCTCTGAATAGGCTTTCAGCTTCTAAACATCGTGTGTGCATATAGAGAGGCTGAATAAATCAGATAAATTTGGGATGATGATTTTTTTTACGTTTCGGTTGCAGGGTTCGGGGTATCTCAGGTTGATAGTTACCTGAGATTACTACCTTTCAGGTAACTTTCTAATTGCTCATAGGAGGATGATTTGCTAAATTAATTCACATTAATTTTAATACATATTTTTAAGACCTAAATTATAGTTCTTATGTCAGACCAGTGAAAAGGTTTGTCATTGAACTGAAATTGGTCGTTGCACACAAAGAACACTGTTGTACCTCTGATAATCTAAGGATATGTTCCAGGAGTGCCACAGAGCCTGAAGAGTTTATACCCCACTTATTTTTCTAAATATATATATATATTTCAATTATTTCCTTTCACATATTGATGTAACACTTACAATACTTCTTCTTGTTTGGAAAGGCATGGTGCTCATGTTAGTGAAAATGAGGCCAGAAGTCAGGGAGCTTCTGGTGCTTTACTCTTAGCTCAGTTGCACCAAGATATTAACCTACCCCCACCCTAATAAAGGAGTAATGGTTGGACAGTTCTGAAGAAGCCTTGCCCTGCCACTTCTGTGCTGTCTTGATTTTGTGTAGAAGAAAAACCAATAAAATCATAGTCTGCAAGGCCAGCAGCTTCACATGTGTCATACTCACTGTTGTTCTCTATAGACACGGAGACACAGGTAACCAAAACCCAGAATGTCTTCAGGTTTGGGGATTTTTTTGGAAAGCAAATACTCAGCTGAATGTGTTTAAGGGATCTTTTCTGCTGCATATAGCCAAAAATGGGGGCTTCTGTTACTCTTTTAAAAAGTGTATGAGAAGTTTATTGGGCTTGGGGGTGTGCTCTTTTGTCAAAGTTGTAACATAAGCACACAGACATTTGGAAAGATACATTAATGAAATGAATGCATAAAAAGATGATTATGATTCCAGTATATTTGAAAATAGCTGCAAATTGACACTGGGACTATGGGAAGACAAACACAATTACACACATAAAGGTTTTCATCCCAGTGTGGATGTTAAGGTGCAACTTGTTTTGTACATCTTAGGTGCATAGGAAATGAATAGAGCCATATCCCCATATATGTTGTATCCATGGTTTCAGGTGAATGGCCTAGTAACACAAAGCTCCAGGGGAGCACACGGCTTAATTGTCTGTCTTATAATCAAGGAAACAGATTAATCTGAGCTACTGGGGGTTTTATTAATTTTGTTTGCCTATGTGACAGGAGTTCCTCCTGAAGATTTTCTGTGTATTTCGGAACCTGATGAAAATGAGTGTCTTTCCTCGAGACTGGATGGTGATGAGGTTGCTCACGAGCAAGTGAGTAGAGAAGCACGTATAAACTGTTGATGTTCTGTGCTGGATTTTTTTCTGCTTAGCTGGGCAGATAGACCTGGGATGCAGTGTGTCTCATCAGACTGAGATGTGGTGATCAGACAGGAACTCTGGAGTGCTTATCCTCATTTGCAATTAGTTTAACACTCGGGACCAAACTGGGACTTCTGTACTCATTCTGTTTCTTAAACTCTTCCAGTATGCACAGGTATCAAGAGTTAAAAGCTTAAACCCAAGCTGAAGTAGCTGCATTAAGGGTAAGAGTGACACAGCAACTATAATAATGCATGGCAAGGAACAGCTGCCCACACCGAGTGGTAGCAATGGGCAGGCCTCTCAACTCCATTTCCCAGTAAACTACAGCATTAAACGTCTGGCTCTTCCCAGTAACATCTCTCCTTAACGTACCTAGCAGAAGGACCCAGTGATTTTTGAGAGGAGGAGCAGACCCTAGTGATGACACCAAGTGTGTTACAAGTAGCTCAAACTTTAGGAAATGCTCCTCTCTGGGGAAACAAACAAAAAGAATCTTCATGTTTAAGAAGGGAGGAAGATGGGTGTATGCTTTCATTTCAGCAGAGGTGACATGGCCCAGCCATGCAAAACAGATGGGATTTTAAATGCTCCCATGTAAATTCTCAGTCTCTGTTACTTAGTGCAAATTGTTCATTAAATCAAAGAAAGACACATGATTTCTATGTGAACTTAACAGTGATTCTGTGGAAAATGCCTGTCTCTGTACATACAGTAACATCACTGTAATATGTTGTACGCCAGATTGAAGTGTTGTTTTCCTGTTTTCTTTTTTTGTTTCTGTCTGCAGTATCATAGTTACAACAGTTCAGTACCTGTCTTCTGCACTGCATAAGAATTTCACGGAAACAGACTTTGATTTTAAAGTAAGAACTGATACTCAACAAATGTTATGACATCTTTTCAAACTAGCAGTAATAAATCAACAAAAGCTGTTTTCTACGTTAGCTGATTATATTTGCAGCATTTATGTAAATATCTGTGAGGAAGATGACCTACCTGATAAAAGACTTGGACTTTGAATCTGCTGTGGAATTAAGGGATAGCAGAACAGGTACAGAGTGGGATCAAATCAGGAAGACTGAGCCCCCTCATAAAGGGAGCAAGTGTCTTCATAAGCAGTGGAGCTGACAAAGTGTGATGGCTTACAGATTCATGGCTAATGAAATATAAACTCAGCCAATGGTTTTCTGAAGCTGGGGCATCTATGATCTTACCCACCCAGGGGTATCTCTTCCTGGCTGTTGACTTAAAACTTGGAGGAACACAGTATCTTGGAGAGTGTTTTCCCTTTATCTGATGTGGTTGAAAATGGGCAACAAGTTCAGTGTTAGTAAGGGAAAGCTAACAGACGTGTACCTAGGCACGTGTTCAACACAGCATGATGGCAAAAGCCTTGTTTGGGGAAAAAAGACCAAATTATAGAGCTCTCATTCCTGATCTGATGTACTCTCTGGGGATTTTTGAGGGATAAAATCTGTTTAACCTACAGAAAAAAAAATGATCTAAAACTTTGCTGAAGTCACACAGTTTACTCATTTCTGAACCGTGGTGCTAAGAGGAAAGCCCAATAGCATTACCTTCTTGGGTTTTTTAATTGTAGTTCCTACCAGGTTTTAAATAATCCACTGGTATCCTTTAGAGTTTAGTATATGAATAGTTAATGCATACTGATTATGTCCTAATGACAACAGGAAGCAGTCTGATTCTGCATATAAAGGAATGTGTGTCTGTCTTGCTACACTTGTTTAGAACTTTATCCTTGGAGTGTCATGTTGTAAAAGTTCCTTCCTGTGTCACAGGTGTGGAACTCTTACTTCAGCCTGGCAGTGCTGTTTATAAACCAGCCAAGTCTCCAACTAGAAAGTGCCACACCAGCTAAGCGGAAGAAGATCCTGGATAAGTAAGAGCACATTTTGCTGGGTTCCCAGCCTTTTCTGCCACTTCAAAAAGTGGACTTCTTTTTCCACCACAAGTCCCTGTGATTTATTATGGAACTTGGGATGTGGAAATGCATGGGAAATAAATAAGTGTATCTCCTAATTTTGTGTTCAGTGATGAGTCAAGTTGTTTGATATTCTTATGTTGACATAAATGTGAATTTGATGACATTTTTTTAACATCACTCCCTTGCCAGTTCTTGTTCCATTAGGCAGTTTTCCATCTCTTCTCTTTCAGATATGGCGACATGAGAGTGATGATGGCATATGAGCTCTTCAGCATGTGGCAGAACCTGGGTATGTCTCTTTCTTCTCTGTTCTAACAACCAAAGCCCGCTTTCCTGTTGGACTGTTTATTGTTTTGGCTGTAAAGCAGAAATTTAATTTTTCACAGCTAAAAGCAACTTTAAAAGTTTGCAAATGATTCAAAAGCCGAAGGTGTCCTGATTCAGAATTACAGAATCACAGAGTTAGGTTGAAGAAGACCCTTAAGATCATCGAGTTCAACTGTAAACCTAATGCTGCCAAGTCCACCACTAAACCATAGCTACATGTGTTTGATAATAAAGCCCAGAAGTGGCAAACACTGAAGCTTCCTTTTTGGTGTCTCCAGGTATCTGGTATGTACGGCAAATTCTGCAGTACTACATTAAAAAGAAACACAAAACAGAAAATCCAAACCAAAAGCCCTGTCCACAGTAACACAATGTCTGTGTTTTAAAATTTCACCTTCCTTTTCCTATATATTTTGATTAAGAATGGGGAACTGTATCTTGCCACAGGTCTGAAAAGGTAAATGGAGATTTTTTCATCTAGGACTTGTACTTCTAGAAGTGTGCTGCAGCTGTCTTGGGTTTAGGTAATTTAGGTAATCAGGATTTTATTAATAGAAGAGCCACGTAACATCTGTATGGCATCAGAGCAAGTCCAGCTAGGCCAGTGCCCTGCCTCCCTTAGGGACCAAAAATGATACCTGTGGAAATGTTTTGAGGACACCCAAAGCATGGAGTTATTCTAGATGGAAATAAAAAATGCTTGCTGATAGGGTTCACAAATAATAGAAGGTTCTGGGAACACGGAAATCATTAAGAGGGTAAAAGAATGATACAAATGAGATTGGATAACTTGATCATGCAGCTGCAAACAATATATTAAAAGCCAAATATGAACATTTTACTTACAGGAATATAGGTAGGAGTGCTGTTTGAGAAACAAGGACTATAAATGCTTCATGCTGATAATGAGTGAATGGGAGCTACCTGTAAAATGGCATGAGTAAAAAAGATACTATAATCGTGGAGAAAATGTGTAAGAATCCTTAGTAAGAAAAGAGAGATGATCCTACTGCCCCAGTTTTTGCATAAATGCACCTGATTCTGGAGGAGTTTGTCTGGTCCTGCTTTCCTGCTCAAAAAACACCCAAAACAGGCAAAGACAAGTTGGACCGAGCTCAGAGAACAGTCGAGAAGATGACTATGGAAGCAAGAAAATGCCTTATTACAAAATACAGACAAGCCCGACTCGTCTGGCACAGCTGAAATGATACAGCCAGACTTGATCACAGTTTCTGAGCATCTGTGTGGAGACTAGAAGGCTCTCCAATAAAACAGAGATTGAATAACCAGAAGACAATGCTAGCCAAACTCAAATGAGAAGCAAGAAGCCCATTTTAGATCTTTAGATACAGATATTTATCATTGAATGTTGTTCCAAACATGACTATTCTGATTTATTCTCTGTGAGTGCACAGTAAGAATGTCACAGAAGAGATTCTTGGCAAAACGCCTGGAGTTTCTGTTGCTGAGAAGCAAAGCAGTTTGATCCTAAGTCAAGGTCAGTTATGAGATTGAGACTTCCGTAGCACTGAGGATGAAGAGCTCTGTAGTTCTCTGAAATCTAAACATGCTCTATTAAATACCATTGTACCAACCAGCCCTCTCAAAATCATTTTCTTCATAAGTTAGATGTATCTGTGGGCTCTTTTCCCCATTTTAGTGGTTAATTTTGACATTTCAATTCCTTTGCAAGTCAAATGCACTGACAGTCCTTGCTGAAGGCTTTCACAGTGAAATTCAGAATGTTCGTGGAGCCTTTGCAAGGAATGGTATGAAGCGAATGCTGTTTCCTAGTCCTTTCAGGAAGAGAATGTGTTTGCTTTCTAATGCTCATGCTGAGACTTTGTATCGCAGAGGTTCCCTATTTTCTCAGTGACAGAGGATTTTCTTTAATTACAATTGCTTTGTGTTGTTCAGGTGAACATAAGATTCACTTTATTCCGGGAATGATTGGCCCCTTTCTTGGTGTTACACTTGTTCCACAACCAGAAGTCCGGAATATCATGATCCCCATCTTCCACGACATGATGGACTGGGAGCAGAGAAAGAATGGCAACTTCAAGCAGGTGAAGTGGCTTCTCAAGCATTTGCTGTATTCTTTTCCTTGTTACTGGGTTTGGGGAAATACTGGGGACAAGTGTCTGGATAAGTGCTCTGAAGTAGTAAATCCTTTTCTTTAAATTATTGTTAATTTATGTGGTTATTTATCATCCACACACATTAAAATGGCAGATCTAAACTACCGTTTGAGAATAACAGACCTTTTCTGTAACCTGACCTATTAAAGCCTGTGTGGAAAAGCATTACCAGGACCTTATGGTTTTATTCCTCTTCAACTCCCCTGCTATTACTATTGTTGTTATTTACTACTATTATTATTACAGTAGCATTTGATCATGTTCCTCTTTTTTTTTGTCTTAGCTTAACAATAGAACAATCCCTGCTGAGGCATGTACAGTTATAAGTACTGATACTCATAGTCAAGTTTCAGGGCCTGTTTACATTTTATGAATTAAGATAAACTCTTCATGATCTTCATTTAATTCTTATACTCAGTAATGTATTCTAAACTAGAGCTCCAAGATACTTCTTAAATTATAGTGGAGCAATTTCCCACACTGTTTTATGAAGCATATATGGAAATTTTTTAAGACAGAATAATCACGTATATTAGTGAGAATGAAATAGTTAAATAGCACAAGATGTATTAAACCTTAATAACATCAGCTGCTGGAACCGGGAAATTACTTCTTGTCCAGGGCAATGCCAGAGAGCTGACAGATAAGTGCACTCTATCATGTCATTGCAGATCACAGGCAAGGAGAGGGTAGTTTTTTAAATTTTGAGCTTCTCTTCTGGAATATTGAACTCGTTCTCGGCAAATGCTAAAGTCCTGGAAGTTCCTTTTCAAGCCCTTTTTTTATTCTCTCACATGTTAAGGTTATTTTTTCAGCAATACAGAATAACGGTGCAGTCTGATTCATGGGCTAAATCAGGTCATCCTGTAATGATTTCCAGTGACAAGAGCACCAACCCCATTTGTGTGCCACTGGGTGATTTGCTTTTCCTTCTCATCTTTACTTTCTTTGCAGTTTGGCAGCTGCAAAACAGAGAAACTCAAATTATATTTGTCTGTAAATAAAAACAAGCTGTATTTCTATAAATGCTTTCAACCTTTAGGAGCCTCTGTCTTCAATAGGACTGAAAGTGTGTTTTCTACAAGATTTCCCAAACTACATGAAATGGTTTTGTTTAATGTTGGGCACATTGATTTTTGCACTTGGATCAATTTAATGGCAATGTCTGACATCAAACTTGATAATAGGTATTAGACTGGGGGGGAAATGAATACATATTCAAAACCTTTTTAAGGGAAGAGAAATATAACAATACTGTTGTGTGAAAAGAAAATGCATCATATAGTCATAGACAGGCTCAACAAATCTGGATTTAATGAACAAACAATCTTCCAGTGTAATGATGTCTGGATGACTGGAAATCACTTACCTAAGCAGCAGAACCATCACAGCAGACCAGGGGCAAGCACGCCATGAATTAGCTTCTCTGCATGGATGTCCTGTGACAGTACAGGATGTAGTTTATCTGATACACTGGTTCACAGAAGTGTGTCGGAGTGATTTATTTGGTAAGAGATAAACTTCAGAAGGGCTTTGAGGAAGAAATGTTTCGTCCCCTGAGATGTTTATTTAGACTGATCAGTGAAATGATAATTTAGTATTAGTCCTATTTCACTGAAAAATAAGAAGAGTGTGCCCATTTAACTGAGCCAAGGAGAAATAAATCACTTGCACATAGAAGTGGCCAGCCCCAAGGCTGAGAAATAAAATCTTCTTCCAGTCTTCCTAGTGTTTGGAGCTCATCTTCAACATGAGCAGCTAATCTGTGACCAATTGCTTCTTCCCCCAGGTGGAAGCCGAGCTGATTGATAAGCTGGACAGCCTGGTGTCCGAAGGAAAAGGTGATGAGAACTACAGGGAACTCTTCAGCCTGCTGTAAGCTATGCCAGTGTCCACTCACTCTGTGTGGGGCAGGGTCATTGAAGGAGTCATAGCAGCCTGTGCAGTCAGAGCTCCAGGGCTGATCCTCACCGAAAGCAGTAATGGGCTTTCTGACAGGTTTTCATGACATGACTTAGTGAAATAGAAATACATCACTCTAATTCTGAAAGGAATATAAACCCCTAAATTCTGTCTTCTAATATGCTGCACAGGTAAGTACTTACCATCCTCCTATCAAAACCTGATTTGCTAGAGAAGCCAGCACCTTTCTTTTTACCTAGCAGTAAGTGGAATTTTGGCCTTAGGATTGTTTAGAAGAAGCCTGTACTGTCAAGCACGTCAGGCCTTGTTAGAGCACAAGAGATTTTCCTCAGTGTTGTCCTTTGCTGCTTCCAGTTTTCGAAGGTTGTGTTCTGGTTGGCTCAGCAGTTGCAAGGTGCTTCCTCCAGAGTCTCTGACACTGTAGTTCCACTCCGTTTCACACCAAAAATGAATACTTACAGCATAAACGTACAGGTTCTACACCTGACTTTCCTGTTGGTTGATGACTGACGTGTCTCCAGCTTTCACTTACAGTGATCCTAGTTGATTTCAGAAGAACTTATTTTGAACTCAGGGTCCAGAGCCATTAACCCTGAATCTTTTACTGCTCCAATGAGCCACAGAGCAGAATTTTAGCCACATATCCCAGCCAATTTTATGTGCCCCTCAGTAGCATGGCAGCAGTTTGAGGCTCAACCTTTGTTTTGCTGGAGCCAGTACTTGTATTTCTGCATTTACAATGGCACATACATTCAGTTTCAAGATAGATCAGCCTGCCCTGCCTGTGTGCTTATCTTTCGGAAGCTTGTGAATCTATTCACTTTTGATTTGTGTATATTCAGCCTTGGGAAGTTGGGCATCTTACGTTTGCAGATAACCTAAGGCTGTTTCAGGGATAAAGGAAAGAAAATATCTATCCATTCTTATTTTTTTCATTTCATTTACCTGGCATGGGGAATATTGTGCATTTCTTTTGCTCCAGTTGAAGACATTTGTTACCTGAAATGTTAACAATTCAGGGACTGTAGCTGGTTAGATGATAGCAACTGGACGTAGCACCAAGAAACAGCCTGGAAGTGCAACAACCTTTTAGTTTATATTTGCTACTGACTTCTGAGAACAATGTGGACTTTGAGGAAACAGTTCCACAAAGCTAATAAATGCTGTGCAATATGTACAGTTGACCCTGAATTCTACTGTCTCAAATACACTGTTGAAATGTGAATTGGCTCCCTCAGCTGGAAATCATTCCAGTACAGAAGAGTTTGCCTCTTCTGAGGACAGCTGTGACACCCAACAGGATTTCTTTACTCTTGCCAGCACAGAAGTGGCAAATTCTGTACCAGAGATTAAGTTTCACAGATGGAGTTTATTTAGCATACAAATTTGCTTCCTTTTTTCACTTTAAAATCTGATTTCCAGTGTTCTCACTCTAGCCTTCTTGCATCCTTCACAGCTGTCTCAGGGGGATGCTCGCTGTAGTGTCTGGTTTGCTGAGCAGGAACAAATTGCCTTTATTTACAGTTTAGATAAATTGTGATTTAAGGTATGTTGGTTGCTAATTAGACAAAACTTCATGTAGGGATGAGCAGTGAAGAGGTATTTGCAGTAGGATTAGACTCCTTTCCAACTCCTGACTGCTGTTTGCAGTTTCTAGGCTACAGGTAATACTGTGGGCATCAACTCTTGCCATGAGCTCTGCTCTTTTTCATAGATTTTGTTAGACAATGTGAAGATACTTTTCCCTTCTCCTGTCAGTTCTGTAATTTCCTTGTCTTTGCTTCATGCTGCCCGGAGTAGAACCCAGCTCTTTGGGCCTTATCCCAGGTAAGATAGTAATTCTATGAATTTGTTTGATGAGGGAGAAACCAAGTTTTCTGTGGCTGTCTGCATGCACTGTGCCACTTCCTTGCACTTTTCATCTGCTGTATTTCCATCTCCAAACAGTTTGCTGGAGAAGATTGAGCAAGAAACATGGCGGGAGACTGGAATCTCTTTTGTTACATCAGTTACTCGTCTCATGGAGCGTCTGCTTGACTACAGGTACCTGGTTGTATATCCTAAGTGTGTAAAGACGTAGTACCAAATTTCTTTTCTACAGGGAGTATTTTTCTTGTTTATCAAGCCACATGTTTTTCCAATGGCAAGTACTGTGTAAGCTGTTGTACTGAGGTTTAGTCTGGTTGCTGAATGCTTAATTCCTTCTGTCACTGCAGTGTACTCACCTAATTCAGCAAAACAGATGCTAAATGCAAGAACGAGCTGAAACGCCTTTGCTGGACCAAGATGTGCTGAATGCCTCATGCAGGGCTAGAAAACTTTCCATCTGAGGAGAGTGACGTCTCAGCTGGTGACTCATGTGTACAAGAGTCCACTCTAAATTAGGTGTCCTTTGTTAAGTTTTAGACTGAAGCTTGCACGACTATTGTGTCAATACAGCTGAGCTTTCATTCAGTTACAAGAGAATTTTAATTTCATATATATACAGACAGACATTCAGAGATGTCTTTATGGAATGACAATTTGAAACTAAATGGCACTGCCCCAAATATTTCTCTCTTTAGCCTACTGACAGGAGTGCAAATTATTTCTGCTGCTTCTGCTGCTCATTGTAGGTGAAAACCTGTGACTAGGCAGGGTATTCTGCCATCCCAAATCATTTCCTGTGCTTTCTGGTTTGCTGCTCTTGTTATCCTTCCAGTTTGATTGGCTCTCCTGCTTGTTTCCCCACAACAGCTCCTGTACAACTGCTATGTCAAGACAAGGTACTGCAAAACCTTTAAAGGGAATGCAAGGGAGCTTTTTTTTCTTTAATGACATTTGCTATCAACACAACTTTGATACACAGATACACATTTTGATGCTTAATTGAGGAACAGGTACCAGGTTTTGATTTTTTAATACACATCAAATCTTTTCAACCCCAGAACAGGACTTTGGAAACACACAGGCATCTCTTGGAGTCCAGCTGCCGGGTAGTTGATGCTGTAGTTCTCAAGACCGTTTGCTGTGTCACTGCTTTAAACATGTTGCCTCTTTTTCACAGTTGAATTTGACTTGATCTCGAGTCAAGATTAGTAATTGCTGAAGCCTTTAACTTTTCTTACTGCTTGAATAGGAATGATTTCTAAATAATTCCAGAAACTAAATTTTGTGATTTACCTATGAAAAAGTGAGCAGTCTAGTCATAATTACTGAGGTTGAATCTTTCAGCATGCCAACAGTACCCTGGATAGGTGAATTCATGCAAGCTAATGCTTTGACTAGGAAACCACTAAATATTTACATCTGCATAAAGAATATTCTTTTACTTTTATAGTAGATTTTGCATTCAGATGATTTTTGGCCACTCTTATCTGATTTTTGTTCAGATTGTTGTGAGAGATGAAGTAGCAGTCATTACAGGTGCTTGTTCTCTGATGCAGGCATGTAAGAGGGCACTCAGTTCCCGTATCATTTAAGCCATAATATGGAATTTTTTCTTAGAGGAACTTCGTAGCATAAAGTATATGATGACCTGTTGCTTGTGATCTAAGGAAACTCTGGAGGACAAGACAGCTTCAGATTTATTTTCAAAGGACTTTTTTTGCAGATGCATGTTTCAACACTGTCTGCTTTCCTAGGGACTGTATGAAAGGAGATGAAACAGAAAACAAGAAAATTGGCTGCACCGTTAACCTTATGGTAAAGATGTTTCCTTTATCTCTTTTACTGCTGTGCAGTGCTGTCAAAACTGGGCTGGGAAGGGTTGGGATAGGAATCTGTTTCAAAAAGTGTAGTAGCTTCAGAATCCAAGCACTGGGATGACAGAACATAATGACAGGGATTGTGCTTGAATCGGAGCCAAGTGGGTCAGGGTGCTCAGGGCCTTGTCCAGCTGAGTTCTAAGTATCCCTGTGACAGGTCCCACAACTTCTCTCACCTTTTCTTTCATCTTTTCACTACCTCTGCTTAAAAAAAATCATGACAAGATAAAATTAGTGGGCTAAATCAATGTGAATGTGAAAAGAATTATTACTTTTCTTTTTACATGAGCAACATATTCTCTTTTCAATAACTTCATGCACACACGGGGGCTTAATAACAGCTCTCTCTCTTCTTTCACAGAATTTCTATAAATCTGAAATTAACAAGGAAGAGATGTACATCCGCTACATCCACAAGCTGTGTGACATGCACTTACAAGCTGAGAACTACACAGGTTAGTAACACATCGTGCTGGGATCTGCTTGAAATCCTGTGTAAGGTTTTGATTTTCCCAGTGTTACATTCTAACATCACATTCATTCTTTGGGAAAAAATTGTATAAATCGGTTCTGGCAGTCGGGAAGGTAAGAATCACAGGATCCCAGAATCATTTGGGTTGGAAAGGACCTCTGGAGATCTTCCAGTCCACCCCCTGCCAAGGCAGGGCCACCCAGAGCACGTTACACAGGAGCATCTCCAGAGAGGGAGAGTCTACAACCCCCCTGGGCAGCCTGTTCCAGTGCTGTGCCACCCCCAAGAAGCTGAGGTCCAGCTCATTCCCTCAAGTCAAATAATGTAAGCCTGTGCCCACACAACCGTGTAACTATTTGGTTACACTCTGAATTTTGCATTAAAGTGTTCTAAGAGAAAAACTGATCCAAAAAGACACAAGAGTGGATCAAATTTAGAGGAAGTTAAAAATCACAAAACCACCATTATATTATCATTTGTCATATTTCCTTGCACCATAGTATTTAGAGGGCACTTAGAAAGTGTAAAGACTCCAGTTTTATCTTGTCCAAGTTCTGGTTTTAGCTGCAGGTTCCAAACCTAGTAACATACCTGAATGTCTGACCATGCTTTTAAGTCAAGGAATGGAAAAAAGAAACTTGACATATTTGTACCTAAAAATCAGGTTTGTAGGAAACAGTTTTTTGCTGCTGTTTTAAGAAATTGAATAATTAATGATCATCTAAGACTTGAGGATTTTGTCTCAGGTTGTAAATCAGAAGTTACAGGCTATTTAGGAAGCAGGTCTAGTGACCATTCAGCTACCAGCTCTGTTTGCTTGTTGTTATTGATTCAATGTTCAATAATTGCATTTCCAACAGAGGCTGCATTTACTTTGCTTTTGTACTGTGAGTTGCTTCAGTGGGAGGACAGACCTCTGAGAGAGTTCCTGCATTATCCATCTCAGTCAGAGTGGCAACGTAAGGAAGGTCTGTGCCGTAAGATTATCCATTACTTCAACAAAGGGAAGGTATGCCAACTTCTTCTCTCTTCCAGCAGCTTCCTTCCCTTTTCCTGACTTACTTAGGGCTTGTAGGCTTATCCTCTCAGTTCTGGAAGTAAATTTGTATCAAAAGCTTTTCTAACTTGACACATTGCTTCTTGGCTTTCTAGACAAAAGAAAAACAGAAGAAAAAATGGATATGGGTATTTCATGATGCATAACATTTGGAACTAGTTTAGCTGTGCCAACGGGAAAAACACCAAAACATATTTATACCTTTAAACCAAACTCTGGATCACCTAATATGGCAGAATGACACCAGTTCCATGGCTTTTTGGGTCGGCCCGTATTCTGTAGTTGTCTGTGCAGATTGCTTATGACTCACTTTAGGATTTGTTTTGTTTCTGAGCTATAGAAGTAAATGGCAGGCAGTGCCCTTTATTAAAAAAGACTTAAGTCTTTCCAGTGTCACTGTTCAAGTGGCTTTCAATTAAAGTGCACTGCCATCCATTGCACAGGAAGAAAATCAGTACATTTCAATTTCACATACTCAGTTTGGGTTTCCTACAGTAAGTATTTTTTTACTTGCTGCGGCGGTGGTGTTAAGTCCCTTGTGTCTTGTGCTTGGGGAACATTTCAGAGATGAACCTTACAAGTGATATCATCTGTCAGAATGTGTTCAGATTTTTCCTTTCTCTAGAAAAATTCCTGCAGCTTCTATTACTGGAAGACAGCATCTGTGTGTGCGCCTCGGGGTTGGTTTTGCCAGTGATGACAATGACAGTGGCATTAAATACGAATGTGATTCGGATCTCATATGGGGCTGCCATTCCAGCTCCTTCTTTCTTAGCCCTGATAATAGAAAGTTGCATTTGGCAGTGATATTCTCTGCAGAACCTACAAAAGGAAGTCAGGTTCCTGTGTGTAGGAAGAAATGGCCTATTTATGAAGAAGTGATTCATTAAGAATAATTATTTATGGGGCTGTTTCTACCGGAATTGTTCTTTTGTAATAATAGTGCATATGGTTCTCTCTGCAGTTTCAGAAATTCTCAGGGTTTTTCAGATTGCACTTAAAAAAGAATTAATGATTTGTGCAAATACTGCGGTCCTGTGCCGCCTGAGCAGACAAAGATCATCTAGAGGCTATGTAAAAGAAGTGAGCCTGTGTTTTTAACAAAGTCAGGCACTCCATGGATGCACTGAAGGAGACTCAAAACTTGATGAATGTAATTTCACTACAAAACTCTGAACAGATTACAGTGTTAACCTCTTGAGGGTTTTTTTCCACTGGATGTTTTTGGAGTTCCTCGACTTTGTCTTTTAATCATCTTTTATTATAGGTGGTAACCAAATAACTAAGTAATCCACTTAAGCAGTGTATATGTCACTCAAACTGTGGAAGTCAACGATGCTGAGAAGCCAAATTCTCCTGCTGCTTCTCAGCACTCTTTCTGTTGCTGTGTAAGAGGGAACAGTTCAGGGAGTGAAAGAGATTTGCTTCCCTCACCTTACGTCTGATAGCTTTTTTTTATGCTACCCTAAGATGGTCCCTTCTCAGGTCCCAAAGAGTGGAATGTGTTGTTCTGTGTCCTGTGGCAGTTCTGGAGTTAAATTTCTCATGCTGCTCCTGGCATCTCCCACTAAGAAAGGAACTCAAAGCAGCATTAAAAGGAAGTAAAAAATATCTGCATTTGTTGGTGGGACGATTTTCTCAGCACAGCAGTGGGGTGAAACTATGGCCACAAGACTGCCTTGTGAGTTTGACATAAAGGCAATGCCAGTGGAGGGCAAGGAGTGGTGGTGTGGCCCATGGCAGGCCTGGAGCGCTGCAGTGGGATGCAGAACTGAGTCACTACTATTCTCAATATTGTTGGCAACAGCCGTGTGCTGGGAAGGAACAAAGGTTTTGAAAGCTCTTTTAGCCTTCACTCCGGTTGTATACTCCCTCCTATTGATTCCTGGTATGCTTTGAATTGGTTTCTGGCTCAGTCATCAGAGTGTGCAGCTGCAGAACTGTAATTTAAGATTTTTATCATTTTTTTTTAACTCAGGAGTTACAATTTTGTCTGTTAAAACTCAGGGGTTTCTAGTTGAAGAAGACTGTGAATGAGACAGTTTGAACCCGATTGATCATGTTTCTGGACAGCAATAGCTTGAAAACTTCACAACCTTTTCTGTTCAGTTCACTGATAGATTTTACTAACTAAAATTCTGACCAGCTCCAGTTGCAGCATAGAATCATAGAATAGTTGGGGTTGGAAAGGACCTTAAGATCATCCAGTTCCAACCCCCCTGCCATGGGCAGGGA